>PIJE02001750.1:51563-55121 GCA_002895965.2 Coryphaenoides rupestris
ACATACACACACACACACACACACACACACACACACACACACACACACACACAGAGAAACACACACACATACACACACACACACACACACACACACACACACACACACACAGACAAGCACGACACAACACTCACTGTCACCCTTTGAAACGTTGGTTTTATAGTGCGGCCGCTGTAACAATCCAACATCAATATTACCGACTCCACAAAGAATTTTCACGGGGCCCATTTTTTTTTTCTTCCTGTTTGCGGAGAACCTTCTCGCCTGAGCTTCTGGAAATAGAGACCAGAACAAGGGTTCTCTTTGTACTGCTTGACTCGCACCCAAATAATTATAATATTTAAATGTTCAAACCCTTCCCCCTCCACCCCCTACGTCCGCCCGACAGCTAACATGTCAAAAAACCACAACAATGACAAAAGATGACCAAACGACTCCAGCGTACCGCGGATGACGGCCACATGACAGTCTGTTTGAAACACAAAACCGCCCCCAAAAAACCCGGAGTTTGCCCCAACAATTGTGTTATGTTGCCGGTGTTTAAAAATACTCTGATGTCGGACGACGCGGTGAGTCATCCGCTCGGAGACAACTTTTACTGTCGGCCGTAACGCTCCGGATCTCCGCCGCGCCAAGTGCCGTGCTTCCATTGTGTCGTTTTTATGTGTTCCTCCGAACATTCCCTCGTTATATTTGGAAAACATGAAGAGATTTCTTTAGCGGTTTTCCGTTGCCTTACAGTATGTCCGCCATCCCACCCGCCCCCATTTATATATATTGTGTGTTTTTAATGTGTTCTAAAAGTAAAAAACAAAAATGGAAGTAGTTGGGTGTGACTGCAGTGGCCGGCGTGGTCAAATCGGTTGCAACACGAGATTCTGTTTTGTTTTCTTCCGCTTTTTTCCTCTTTTTTTTCATCGCCGCTGAGCGGACGTGGACGTGGCTTTCATGTGGCCGGCCTGGAGTGTGGAGGGTGGAGGGGGTGGAGGGGGTGGAGGGTGGAGGCTGGGAGGGGGGTGGTGGAGGTTGTGGTATCGGTCCATCAGATCAGAAGCCCCCGGACGACCCCTCGCTCGCTCCCCCCCCCCCCCCCCGCAAACCATCCCCAGCGGGACGGAACCTTCCCTTCCTCTCTGCTGATTACAGACTCTCTCTCTCTCTCTCTCTCTCTCTCCTCTCTCTCCCTCCCCCTCTCTCTCTCTTTATCTATGTCTCTCTCTTTTGCTCTCTGAACCGCCACCCCCCCCCCCCCCTCCCCTCCCTCTCTCTGTTTTTTTTTCAGTGAGTGATATTCAAAAACATACTTCTCAGGAACATTGCATGGAAAGAATGTAAAGTTCTCTGTATTTAAAAAAGACAGGAGAAGGGGGGAGAGGAGGAGGAGAAGGAGAAGGAGGAGGAAGGAGGGAAGGGAAGGAGGAGGAGGTGGGGGAGGCAGGAGGGGGGAGGAGAGAGGAGGAGGAGGGAGGAAACGTCGGAATTTGGAAAGCTTCCACCCCAGTGTCGGCTCTCTCCCCCTTCTCCCCCCTCTCTCCCCCCTTCCTCTCTCCCTCTCTCTTCCCCTCCCCCCTCCCCCCTCGCTCTCCCTCTCTCTCTCTCTCCCGTGTCTGTCTGTCTCCCCATCCTGTTAGGCGTGCAGCAATGTGTTTCTCGTTGTCTGCACCAAAATTCACTTAGACTCAATCCGCTTGGTTGGCGTTTCTTAAACCGCACCAAAACCAAAAAACCAAAAAAAAAACAACTCCACCCAACGTCACGTGACGTCAAGACCGCTCCCCTCCCCTCCCCTCCCCTTACGCCGTTGATTGATGGAAGAAGAACTGTCATCGTTAATAGCACCATTAATAATACAACGGCCATATTTACATTCCACTCAGAAGGACACCCATAAATACAGTTGGAGCGGAGGAGTCAGGATTTTCTTTTCCTTTCTGCAGAATAATAAAAATAAGCTGTTTTTCCACCCCGGCTGGCGGATATCCTCGTCCAATTCCACGGCCGCCGTTACACATCGTCGATATTTAAACATAAATTATTAAATGTCTGCATACAACAGTAAATAATAAGGCCTGCTGCGAAGGCCGGGCGCCCTGCATCAGGTTACCGGTGTCTCCTCTATGTTCTTGTTGTACAGAAACCATTATGTTCTCATTAACTCATTACGTGAGTTGTGTGTGTGTGTGTGTGTGTGTGTGCTCTATACGCGTATAGTTTGGCCATATATTAGTCGTGATTGACATTATAACACTAAAATAAAAAGCATCATCCTCTTAAATACAGAACCCCAATCACGAATGTGGATCTGGAGTCCATGGCGTGTGTTTGTGTGTGTGTGTGTGTGTGTGTGTGTGTGTGTGTGTGTGTGTTTGTGTGTGTGTGTTGGTGTTCATCCCTCGTGTGTTGGATGTCGATTGATGAAAATTCAATTCCTCTGCCAGCAGAGGTGAGAAAAACTTTGAACACCGCTGTCCCTGGCAGGCAGACACACATCATCCATGGGGCTGGTTACCAACAAACACACACTGGGCACTGGTCTGGTCATCTCTTGCTCTTTAGCAAATGTACAAACAAACAAGTGATGATGTGCAGATACAAGAAGGTGTGAGTCCACATCGGTTCGAATCTAGAAGAAATCCCACCGACTATATTGTTTGGGCTTTCTCTCTCTCTCTCTCTCAGGCCTCTCTTTCCCCCCCACACACTCCTACAGAACATTTATATGATACTCAAAACATATACACTCTTTAACTTATGTCTCGGATTGCTACAGCTTGGGTCCCTCCTCCTCCTCCTCCTCCTCCTCCTCCTGCTAACACCGGAAGCTATACGACAGCGACGGCGGCGGTGGCGGCGGCGGCGGCAGCAGCGAGCCTTCAGTCTATGGGCCGGATCAGGATGCGCACCGCCTTCATGGAGTAGAAGCCGCCGCCGTAGTCGGCCCAGAAGATGCCGTCCTGGTACTTGCTGCGGTAGACGCCGCCGGTGTACCAGACGCCGTTCAGGTTGGCCTGACCGCAGCTGTTGTACCACCAGCCGCCCTTCTGGAAGTGCGCGCAGTTACCTGCAAAGGAGGAGGAGGAGGAGGCGATGAGTGAATGTAATCGGAGCGCTTTAACTCTTCGACGTTGAGCGCTGAGCTTTTTTTTTCCGATCTGTGCCGTAATGGCGCCGACTTCCCGCCCCGGACTCACCAGCGTAGCCGTCCTTGTCGCGGTCCAGCGTGGTGAACTGCTTGCCGTTGTGGCTGCTGAGCGAGTCGCCGGCGTTGCCCTGGTAGGTGCCCAGCCGCAGGCGGTAGCCCTCGGCCTCCGGCTCCAGGTGGAAGCTGCTGTACTGGGCGTACACCTTCTTGCCCATCCAGTCCTCCAGCTCCACCAGTAGCTTGTAGTCCCCCTGGCGGCCCAGCTTGTAGATGCCCTCCAGGCCCAGCCAGTACTCGCCGTCGATGTTGCCGAAGCCGTTCTGCCCGAGAGAGAGAGAGAGAGAGAGAGAGAGAGAGAGAGAGAGAGAGAGACTGTGGGAGGTGTTGTTTGTCGCTGGCTAGTATTCCCACTGCCC
>PIJE02001750.1:70250-75712 GCA_002895965.2 Coryphaenoides rupestris
TAGGGTTAGAGTTAGGTTTAGGGTTAGGGTTATGGTTAGGGCTAGGGTTAACTCTAACTCTAATTCTAACCCTAACTCATGCAATGCTGCAGAAACCTACCGTGACCATCACGCTTAAGACTTGGAAACACACAAGACACACGACATAACCGCATCGATAAAACTGTCTGTCGCCTACTATCTGAATCCACGGCACATCAGAAAGACGGAAGATTAGAAAGAATTAAGTAGTGTATGTGTGTGTGTGTGTGTGTGTGTGTGTGTCCGGTCAGGTGACCAGTGTTGTGTGTGTATGTGTGTGTGTCTGTCCACGTGACCCATGTTGTGTGGGTGCGTATGTATGTGTGTGTGTCCAAACTTTGATAATAGAGAACAAGCGTTGAGTTTCATTGCTGACAGACCACTTTCCAACCTGTAGGACACGTGACCCACACTCTGACGACGTCACGGTTCCTGCTCCCATCCAGGCCGCCAAGGAAAACCTGCTCTTCTTTGTTTCCAGCTGTGAACCAGCTGTGGCTTCATGTTGGGGGGGAAAATGTTCTATCAGTGGGGGGTTCTGTTCCGTCGTTTGAAAACCTTTTTACACTTCGACAGCTTCGTTGAGCCAAGGAAACCCACACGCGGCAAATACACTAACAACCCCATCTCCTCCGGCCGCCCTCGTATCGACTAAATGTTTGCAGAACAAACTATGTTTAGGCGTGGACGGAGACAGAGGGGAAATGAACCTCATCGCTCCTCCGCCTCGTCCTCGTCCTCCTCCCCTCGGTCTCAAAACAAACACACCGGCCCTGATTCATTGCCAATTACCTCCTCCTCGACCCCCCCCGGCCCCCCCCGCCCCCCCCCCCGCGACCCCGACACCACCTCCCTCTCCTCCTCATCCACCTCCTCCTCTCACTACTTAGTCAATGACCAAATTCCAGTGAATTCAGATGAGCGCCGGCGGGTTAGCGGTAGCGTGTAGCACCTCGCCGGTACCTGTGCAGGTGAGGCTGCGGCCAACGGGGGGGACTGCACCCGGAATGTCTCGACGTTTTTTCGAACACCGCCAGGCTAGACTTATCCTGCTCAAATATATACAGGCAGACAGACAGACAGACAGACAGGCAGACAGACAGACAGACCGACCGACCAGCCGAAAAAACTCAGCACCATCTAGTGGACTGAAAAAGCAATTGATTTATCGATTATTATATTCCCCCCCTATTGTGTGCTAGTGTGTGTGCATGTGTGTGTATGTGTGGGTGTGTGTGTGTGTGTGTGTGTGTGTGTGTGTGTGTGTGTGTGTGTGTGTGTGTGTGTGTGTGTGTGTGTGTGTGAGTTACCGAGGTCATGCAGAGTTGCAGTGAAGGCCCATCTCTATTTATTAATACTGCACAATTTGTTCGTTTGTTTGGTCAGACGCCTCATTGTAGCATTGACCCTGTTTTGCCGCCGTTTTGCCGATCCTCAGAACAAACCCGGTGGAGGTGGAGGACCTGCAGTGGGGACCTGACGGAGGAAGACTTATTAGAGTACATCCCCAGCCTGCTGCTGGGTGGAGGTGGAGGTGGAGGTCTGGTGTGTGTGTGTGTGTGTGTGTGTGTGTGTGCGCGTGTGCGTGCGTGCGTGCGCGTGTGTGTGTGTGTGGTTGTGCGTGTGTGTGAGTGAGTGAGTTTGCACCAGGGTGATTTTTATTGTCATGTGACTGTGACTGAAAATCTAATCAAATCCAACACAGGAAGTGATTCTTTTACATTTCCATCTCCCCCTCCTCCTCCTCCTCCTCCTCCTTCTCCTCCTCCCCCTCCTCAGCATCTGACCATCATGAAGTGGAGCCTACCAGAGAGAGAGAGAGAGAGAGACAATCTCCGACAGGTGAGACATAATGGTATAATCTACTGTCTTCCATGACCCGGGGGTGTGTGTGTCTCCTCGTGTTATCTATACTCTATGTACTCTCCTTCCTCCTCCTCCTCCTCCTCCTCCTCCTCCTCTGCCAGGTGTGTCTCCTCCAGAAGACACACCTGAGCTGGGCTCGTCAACCTGCTTCCGGAAGAACCTTGGGGGGTCCTATTACAGCTATATTACACCGGGTTCGGCAACAGCTTCTCTCAGGAGACAGGGGGAGGGCTCTGCAGAGGGTGGTGCACTACACTCCCCACCCTGCGGGACCCGGTGTACTCCAGGAGGTGTGGAACCAGAGCCTGCAGGATCATGAAGGATCCTCACCACCCCAACAACAACAACAACAACAAACTGTTCCAACTTCTGCGGTCAGGCGAGCGCCTACGCAGTCAGAGAGACTAAAACGGAGTTTCTATACGCAGGCCATCAGGACTGTGAACTCTGACCTCACTAGGGACCCCCCCACTACCCCTACTATGCACACACTCACACACACACACTCACACACACACACACATAGGTAGTACACAGTGCATGCACCCACATATTTTGATATGACCCTTTTTATATTGCCTTGTTGTTTATATGCCTACTTGCTGTTTATATGCTTATTTTGTCATATTTCTCATTCAAAAACCCCCACAAAAATCAATCAATTTGTGATATTTATATTTTCATTTCACACGTCCTATATGTTTATGTGACTGTTAGACTTCTTGAATCTTGAATCTTGAATAATATTACAGCTAATAATATTACTCATTGCTTTGAGCAGCATTTAGGAAATTCAAGGAAACTTGAAAGAAGAAGATAATTTTCAAAGAATCTTGGCTATTTTCTGGTCATATACGCGCGTTTGTGACCGAATCATGGTCGACAACAAAATCAGGGAAAATCATCGCTCCGTGATTTGCATTCTCTCTCGTGGCCTGATTTGGGGGAGAAATGACACAAACGATCCAACTTTTCAGTGAGAATTTCTTTTCACCTTTGACCTTTGAGCTTTGGAAGACTTGGGGTCGACTTGCTTGCGTAACCGAAGCGTCGCCGCTGACAGATGTCACCTTATTCATATTTCATAGTGAAGACATTTGGTCGATGAGTTCAGGACGAATGTTAAGCCATAAAGCAGCCACATGTTAAAGACCTGCTTTACGCATTGCTGTAAAGTCACTGGTGCATTAGTGCTATAAAGCATATTTTAGAGAGAGTAATAAAAACCTACCTAATAAAAACCTATGGAAGGCTTAAAACTAGCTCTCATGTGTATTCTCAATGATGTGATTCATTGGGAGACGTAGAGCACATGTGGACTTTTGTGGTTTTGAAATGCACATTCCACCAACTTATAGGAATAATATTTGTTTAACTAAAGGCTAGACACTATTTTCTAACATGAATAAAAGTGGTCTTGTTTCCGACCAGTTCATGACTGTGTGGGCTGTAATTCTCAAGGCTGCCACTAGATGGAGCACACACACACGTTCCAGCTCGATGGGGAACACACACACACACACACACACACAGACACACACACACACAGACACACACACACACACAGACACAGACACACACACACACACACATACGCATGCATGCAGTATGTAACACAGACATAGCAGGTCTGTAACTAAATGGACCACATTTGAAAGCAGACACGCCAAATTAACATAATTCATCCCTGCCCCTCTCTCTCTCTCTCTCTCTCTCTCTCTCTCTCTCTCTCTCTGGTGAGTCTCTGTGAAACTGAATTCATTATATTTTACGTAACGCGGCCACTGTGACGGGAAGGCAGACGCCCAGAGGCACCCTGATCCGCTCTATTCTAAGTCGGCCTAATAATAATCATAATACTGTAATAATAATTCCCTTTTGAAAAGTGGATTATCGGGCGCCCGCCGACGTCTGCTCTCGACCGTCGGCCGAACCGCCGAGTGTCACGTATCTGCGGGTGGTTTAGCGCGCACCAGTCGCTCAGCTTAGCGTAGCGGAGGGGTGGGGGGTGGTGCTGGTGCTGGTGGTGGTGGTGGTGGTGGTGCTGCCCAGCTGCCTCTGGCCTTAGTGGCTTGTGTTAAGGTGTGGGGTGTGTGTGGTGTGTGTGTGTGTGTGTTTTTTGGGTTGTTGTGTTGTTNTGTGTGTGTGTGTGAGAGAGAGAAAGCGAAAGAAAGAGAGAGAGAGAGAGAACGTGTGAGTGAGAGGGTGTGTGTGTGTGTGTGTGTGTGTTTGAGTGTGTATGTGCATGTCCTTGGATATGAGTCTGTGTGTGTGTGTGTGTGTGTGTGTGTGTGTTTGTGTGTGCGTGTGCTTGCATTTGAGTGTGTGTGTGCGTGTGCGTGTGTGTGTGTGTGTGTGTGTGTCTCTCCAGTGTGACTCTGCTGAGGTCATCCAAGTGTTGTTGGCAGCTGTGTTTATTCGATTTTTTAAGGACAATATGGAGAGGTCTCCGTTGGCTTAGCTAATGTGTTTTGAAGGAAGCCGACAAATATGTTAGCGTGCGTGTGTGTGTGTGCGTGTGCGTGTGCGTGTGTGTGTGTGTGTGTGTGTCTCTCCACGGCGGTGGTCTGTTTACAACGGCGGGCATCCTGTCTAAATAAATTATATTTTGGGGAACGAGTGTTCCAAAATGACCTCACACACAAACATTGAAGCGCATGTATCTCAGCGTTACTTGTTTCTCTTCTCACCAGAAATAGAAACGGTAAAAATAAAATAAATCAACACTGAATTCTGGCCATCGATGGGTGTATTTTAATCCTCACACAAACTATCCAAAGTGTTTAACAGTCGCTGTCATTGTGTATATTATTCTTGGCGATGATGAATATCTCTCTCTCCCTCTTTTCTTCTTTTCCTCCTCCTCCTCCTCCTCCTCTTCCTCAACCGCTTGGAATAAGAACGCTGTGTTTCCTATTTTTCCGCGACACACACTTGACTTTTCGAAGCGCAGCCCATTGAAAAGCGACGGCTTATTATTCAAATATTTCCCTCTCGTTGAAAAATGTCTTTCCTGTCAAACTTGTCATTAGTGAAGTAAGATAGTGATATCATGGAGCCCCTCCTTGTGGCGATCTGAGTCCACTACATCACTAAATCCAAAAGTTTCTATCAATTGTTCGATTGAACAGAAAGGCCTCCTGAAGTAATTGATTCCATCGCTACATAGATCATTGGTTGAGTGTAATTGGATGGATCGAGTGCATTTGATTTGATTGTTAGCAAGATAGACACGCCCCTTGAAACCTCCACATCAGATGTATTGGCCAATCAATAGTGGCCAATGTGTGTCGTGCCTTAAGTGAGTTTAGATTTAGGGTTAGAGTTAGTGTTAGAGTTAGGCCTAGGGTTAGGTTTAGGGTTAGGGTTAGGGTTAGAGTTAGGGTTAGGGTTCAGGTTAGGGTTATGGTTAGGGTTAGGGTTAACTCTAACTCTAATTCTAACCCTAACTCATGCAATGCTGCAGAAACCTACCGTGACCATCACGCTTAAGACTTGCTTGGAAACACACAAGACACACGACATAACCGCATCGATAAAACTGTCTGTCGCCTACTATCTGAATCCACGGTCAG
>PIJE02001750.1:76597-81597 GCA_002895965.2 Coryphaenoides rupestris
CTCCCGCGACCCCGACACCACCTCCCTCTCCTCCTCATCCACCTCCTCCTCTCACTACTTAGTCAATGACCAAATTCCAGTGAATTCAGATGAGCGCCGGCGGGTTAGCGGTAGCGTGTAGCACCTCGCCGGTACCTGTGCAGGTGAGGCTGCGGCCAACGGGGGGGACTGCACCCGGAATGTCTCGACGTTTTTTCGAACACCGCCAGGCTAGACTTATCCTGCTCAAATATATACAGGCAGACAGACAGACAGACAGACAGGCAGACAGACAGACAGACCGACCGACCAGCCGAAAAAACTCAGCACCATCTAGTGGACTGTGTGTGTGTGTGTGTGTGTGTGCGCGTGTGTGTGCGTGCGTGCGCGTGTGTGTGTGATTGAATGAGCGAGTTTGAGTGAGTGAGTTTGCACCAGGGTGATTTTTATTGTCATGTGACTGTGACTGAAAATCTAATCAAATCCAACACAGGAAGTGATTCTTTTACATTTCCATCTCCCCCTCCTCCTCCTCCTCCTCCTCCTCCTCCTCCTCCTCCTCAGCATCTGACCATCATGAAGTGGAGCCTACCAGAGAGAGAGAGAGAGAGAGAGACAATCTCCGACAGGTGAGACATAATGGTATAATCTACTGTCTTCCATGACCCGGGGGTGTGTGTGTCTCCTCGTGTTATCTATACTCTATGTACTCTCCTTCCTCCTCCTCCTCCTCCTCCTCCTCCTCCTCCTCTGCCAGGTGTGTCTCCTCCAGAAGACACACCTGAGCTGGGCTCGTCAACCTGCTTCCGGAAGAACCTTGGGGGGTCCTATTACAGCTATATTACACCGGGTTCGGCAACAGCTTCTCTCAGGAGACAGGGGGAGGGCTCTGCAGAGGGTGGTGCACTACACTCCCCACCCTGCGGGACCCGGAGTACTCCAGGAGGTGTGGAACCAGAGCCTGCAGGATCATGAAGGATCCTCACCACCCCAACAACAACAACAACAACAAACTGTTCCAACTTCTGCGGTCAGGCGAGCGCCTACGCAGTCAGAGAGACTAAAACGGAGTTTCTATACGCAGGCCATCAGGACTGTGAACTCTGACCTCACTAGGGACCCCCCCCACTACCCCTACTATGCACACACTCACACACACACACACACACACACACACATAGGTAGTACACAGTGCATGCACCCACATATTTTGATATGACCCTTTTTATATTGCCTTGCTGTTTATTTGCTTATTTTGTCATATTTCTCATTCCAAAAAACCCCACAAAAATCAATCAATTTGTGATATTTGTGATATTTTTATTGTCTGTTGCACATTCCGCTGGGCATTCACAACTTTTTCATTTCACACGTCCTATATGTTTATGTGACTGTTAGACTTCTTGAATCTTGAATCTTGAATAATATTACAGCTAATAATATTACTCATTGCTTTGAGCAGCATTTAGGAAATTCAAGGAAACTTGAAAGAAGAAGATAATTTTCAAAGAATCTTGGCTATTTTCTGGTGTCATATACGCGCGTTTGTGACCGAATCATGGTCGACAACAAAATCAGGGAAAATCATCGCTCCGTGATTTGCATTCTCTCTCATGGCCTGATTTGGGGGAGAAATGACGCAAACGATCCAACTTTTCAGTGAGAATTTCTTTTCACCTTTGACCTTTGAGCTTTGGAAGACTTGGGGTCGACTTGCTTGCGTAACCGAAGCGTCGCCGCTGACAGATGTCACCTTATTCATATTTCATAGTGAAGACATTTGGTCGATGAGTTCAGGACGAATGTTAAGCCATAAAGCAGCCGCATGTCGCTGTGTTCAGTATGGGAAATGTTAAAGACCTGCTTTACGCATTGCTGTAAAGTCACTGGTGCATTAGTGCTATAAAGCATATTTTAGAGAGAGTAATAAAAACCTACCTAATAAAAACCTATGGAAGGCTTAAAACTAGCTCTCATGTGTCTTCTCAATTATGTGATTCATTGGGAGACGTAGAGCACATGTGGACTTTTGTGGTTTTGAAATGCACATTCCACCAACTTATAGGAATAATATTTGTTTAACTAAAGGCTAGACACTATTTTCTAACATGAATAAAAGTGGTCTTGTTTCCGACCAGTTCATGACTGTGTGGGCTGTAATTCTCAAGGCTGCCACTAGATGGTGCACACACACACGTTCCAGCTCGATGGGGAACACACACACACACAGACAGACACACACGTTCCAGCTCGATGGGGAACACACACACACCACACAGACACAGACACACACACACCCAGACACAGACACACAGACACACACACAGACACAGAGACACACACACACACACACATACGCATGCATGCAGTATGTAACACAGACATAGCAGGTCTGTAACTAAATGGACCACATTTGAAAGCAGACACGCCAAATTAACATAATTCATCCCTGCCCCTCTCTCTCTCTCTCTCTCTCTCTCTCTCTCTCTCTCTCTCTCTGGTGAGTCTCTGTGAAACTGAATTCATTATATTTTACGTAACGCGGCCACTGGGACGGGAAGGCAGACGCTCAGAGGCACCCTGATCCGCTCTATTCTAAGTCGGCCTAATAATAATCATAATACTGTAATAATAATTCCCTTTTGAAAAGTGGATTATCGGGCGCCCGCCGACGTCTGCTCTCGACCGTCGGCCGAACCGCCGAGTGTCACGTATCTGCGGGTGGTTTAGCGCGCACCAGTCGCTCAGCTTAGCGTAGCGGAGGGGTTGGGGGTGGGGGGTGGTGCTGGTGCTGGTGGTGGTGGTGGTGGTGCTGCCCAGCTGCCTCTGGCCTTAGTGGCTTGTGTTAAGGTCAGTGAAGGTCAGAGCAGACTACGCTCCGGGGAACACATAACCGAACAAACGTGTCTGGTGCAAAACCCCTGGAGAGGACACAGGGAAGAAATGAGGTAAAGGGGACATATTCTGCCACCGTGTGTGTGTGAGTTGTGATTGATTAGCCATTGCGAGCCGTTTCACAATGACCACGTGATACCGTCTAGCGCAGGGGTGGCCAACCAGTCAGAGACGAAGAGCCTATTTTTTTTACTGTGTTACTGCAAAGAGCCACATCATACACACATGAACATCTCCCATCTCTTCCTCTCACACACACCAATAATATTTCTTAGTCTTATCTAGTTAATTCGGGGGTGCTCCGAATTAACGGAGCACCCCCCCCCATCAGAAGAGATGAAAACAAGAGATGACGCAAGATCAGGGCAAGGCTGGTGGACACACACACACACACACACACACACACACACTCCTGCAGGGCCAAGGTCCAATGACACACAAGCTTTCCTCCGAGTGGGGGCGAGTCAAATATGTCACACGTGTATGTATTTGTGTCTTAAAAATATATAAAATAATGTATGAATTATTTAATATTTTAATAAGAATATTTTAAAAGGAAGTCATAAGGACAGTACCACTGGAGGGCTTCGGTGGTCCGTCCGTGTGCGTCAGATACACCGCTTATATCCAAAGCGCTTTACTCCACTGCCTCACATTCACCATTCATACTCATTAACGCACCGAGAAACATTTACGCGATTGCGCAACATTTACGCGATTGCGCAATCATTTTGGAAAACTATTGTCTTTTTTGAACAAACAACAAGCATTTAAATTAAAATATGGCTGCCAATCTATTAAACAACTTCTCCTCTTTCCGATTCTGGCAAAAAAAAACCTATTCCGTCACCATAACTAATCCGTCAGGTTAGGTATATAATTACCAAAAATCGCAGGCACTCCTCGGTTGGGTGAGGCCGCCGCCAAGGTGGCGGGAGGGAGCGGCGGATGGAGGCTGCCCGTCTACAGTCGGGGTTACCGCGTCGTAATGGGGTCCCGACCCAGCGGTGACCCGGATGTGTGGATGCAGGATCACATCGGAGGATGTGGGATCCACACATCGCTGTGGTGGGCGGGGAGCGCCATAGGACGGCTGACGCCAACCAACATCTTTCGTGATTCTGATGAAGACGCCGGGTTCGAATCTCATCTGCGGCGCTGACATTTACTTATTTTTTTTTATTCCAATGTGATGTAATTGGCGCCCCATGCTGGTGCCTGGTGTTTAAAAGGATAGCAAAAACATTTAACATTTTTTTCTTAATTCTTAATGTGATGTTTATAGGCGTGCTGGTGCCTGTGCTTGGAAAAAAAAAAATACTAATTTTGAATATTTTATTTTTTCTCTGGAATGTTACTGTAATTCTAATGCCGTTTGGTGATCATTATGAGACGTTTTCACTGCTCATGGTTATTATAGGACAGTGGTGGGCAACCCAGTCTAGATGACCTTTTTACTGTGTTACTGGCAAAGGAGCGACATCACACACACATGAACCATCTCCCATCTCTTCCTCTCACACACACCAACAATACTTTCTTAGTCTTATCTAGTAATTCCGGGGGGCTCCCGAATAATGGAGCCAACCCCCCCCCCCCCCATCAGAACCGCAAAATTAACGGACGCCCCCCCCCCCCCCCACTTAACGGACCCCCCCCTCCCCCCAGAGACGCTGACTCGGAGCCCGTCGCACGCCTCACGGTAGCGTCATTGCGCATCCTTGGCGCAACATCTGTGATGACGCGTTAACTTTGACAGCCATAAAAAAAACACAAAATTCAATATGAACGTAAGAGACATGAAACCAGGCAAAGAGCCGCATGGGTTGGCCAGGCCTGGACTAGATGGTGGTCACACTTGCAATGGCTAATCACACTCACACCTGGTGGTATAATGTCCCCTTTAACATTTAACGTCAAATGTTGTCACACACACACACACACACACACACACACACGCTATATATATAGATGTGCTGAGTTGAAGATAAACGTGTGTGTTATCACCTGCGGTTTAGCGAATGTTGCTAAGGAACACCTAAGCTGTGTGTGTGTGTGTGTGTGTGTGTGTGTGTGCACTGTTGTGCATCGAATCAATATTTCACATGACCGCTACGCCAGCTCAG
>PIJE02001750.1:86597-96597 GCA_002895965.2 Coryphaenoides rupestris
GTATTTTAGTGTGGGCATGGGTGAGGTGGGTAGGTGAGGATGAGGGGGGGTGTGTGTAGTGAGTAAGATGTAAGCTTGATCATGATGTGCGTGTGTTGGTCTGGTTGTGAGTGTGGCGGGAACGGGTGTAACGCTATGGGTATATTACTGTATTAGTGTGTTGTTGTGTGTCATGCTGCTGGAGTGTGAGGAGTGAGTGGTCGTCTGATGGTGTGTGGTTCATCTCGTGTGCTCGGATGTGTAACGTCATGTATGTACGTGGATACCTGCTCGGAGGTGGTTGCTTCTCCGGCTGTTGTTGGGAGTGATTTTTGACATTCTGTCCCGTTTTAACTGTAATGGTTTATTTGGTTCCATGCCAAGCTGCCCTTTTGTACGCTTGTTTGTACGGCTGTTGTTGAGCTTAGTAGTTTTAACTGTATCCCGCCCCCCTATTTACGCGAGGTCTCAGTGCTGTGTCTGATCGTGTGCGTGTCTAGTGTGTGCTCTGAGTTGTCACTGTGACTGTGTGCCGAGTCGTCGTGTCTCCTGTTTGATTGAACTGTGAGAGTGGTGGCGTGGGGAGTCGTAAAGCTCAAAACATACTGTGCTATTTCGTTCTTGTATACCGCATCGAACATATCGAAGAGACACAACCAGACCAAACCGAACCAAAGCAAGGAAAGAGCTGGTTCGAGGCGATACACACGGACTATTAAATCTGAAACGATAGATGATAAGATGCACATACACTACTTCTACATATGCCGAAAGTGCCCAACTAACACAGCTCACAACCATTACCCTTCTATTGCAATCTTAGCGACCTCTGACTGAAGCACACTTATATGCGAGTGACTGTGCCGTGACACATGCACACAGACAACACACACCAACCAGGTCACATCCATCACACGAACAGCACCGGGACCAACAAGTCGTGTCTTATTGCGGCAGCGGCAATGAGAGAACCAAATGAAGCCAGTGTTGCAGACTCAACGCGTGGTTATCTCGAGCTGGTCGTTGCACGTTCATCTTTCTGTGCTCTAATTGGTCCTGCACCCCTCTGCTCGACTCGGCGATCACCTGTTCATGTTCGCCTGTCGTAGCCTGAGCACTCCGAAGCCGATAGTTACACGAGACCGTAGTTCCTGGCGTACCGCGTTAAGCCGATCATATCACCAAAGCCGTGTCTTGGATAATGGACCCGACTCCTCAGTCGCACTGTACACCCACACACAAATGTACATTCTGCCCTTTCGCATATACTGGTCTCACTCCTTGGTTCTCTCATCAATTCTACCCTACCTGCATTCACACCGCTCTCCATCGACGTTTCACTCTTGCGTCATCATCCAATTAGTCACGACACTACGCACAACCTCTACCCTCGGTGGCATCTGAGATCACCAGTATCCACTATGATTGTACATCGCCTCTCTGCATAATCATCCAGCTACTAATATTTACATTCTATCATATAATCTACACTCGACCATAATCACTGCTCAATAAATCACTCATACTTGTACTATTTACACAATGCGTTCATAAGTTCACCACAATCAGTCATAATATTCACGCCTTTCTGTCATATTCATCCCACTGCCGTTAGTATTGTACTAACTGGGCTCATAATGTCACCCTGCTGTATGATATTACTCACTACTTCCATATATAGTACCTCCTACCTCCATTATGTACACCTGCTCCAATTAGCACCACTCACCTAAGCTATATACTATACACTCTTTCTAACTGGAGGATCACTCTATATCTGTATGTTACTCTCTCGATAATGCTTCTCCTCTTAAAATAATCAACCGGCTCTACCATAGTCAGCCCTGCCAGTCATAAATATACTCTCACTTCGTGATAAGTCAATACTCCTAATACTATTATTTAACATCTCTGGCATAATCTACAACTTCTATCCTACAATCACTCTCCTTAACCACCGCTTGACTATGATTTTACTTCTCTTACTCCATTAATCAACATCATTACAATTTATTAGATTTTTATACCTTGTCATTTGTTATCTTGCTTTCTTTTCACAAGATGCTTTAAGAGAATGTAACACCCTACTATATTTACTCTCTCATAATCACCCTACTATATTTACTCTCTCATAATCACCCTACTATATTTACTCTCTCATAATCACCCTACTATATTTACTCTCTCATAATCACCCTACTATATTTACTCTCTCATAATCACCCTACTATATTTACTCTCTCATAATCACCCTACTATATTTACTCTCTCATAATCACCCTACTATATTTACTCTCTCATAATCACCCTACTATATTTACTCTCTCATAATCACCCTACTATATTTACTCTCTCATAATCACCCTACTATATTTACTCTCTCATAATCACCCTACTATATTTACCCTCTCATAATCACCCTACTATATTTACTCTCTCATAATCACCCTACTATATTTACTCTCTCATAATCACCCTACTATATTTACTCTCTCATAATCACCCTACTATATTTACTCTCTCATAATCACCCTACTATATTTACTCTCTCATAATCACCCTACTATATTTACTCTCTCATAATCACCCTACTATATTTACTCTCTCATAATCACCCTACTATATTTACTCTCTCATAATCACCCTACTATATTTACTCTCTCATAATCACCCTACTATATTTACTCTCTCATAATCACCCTACTATATTTACTCTCTCATAATCACCCTACTATATTTACTCTCTCATAATCACCCTACTATATTTACTCTCTCATAATCACCCTACTATATTTACTCTCTCATAATCACCCTACTATATTTACTCTCTCATAATCACCCTACTATATTTACTCTCTCATAATCACCCTACTATATTTACTCTCTCATAATCACCCTACTATATTTACTCTCTCATAATCACCCTACTATATTTACTCTCTCATAATCACCCTACTATATTTACTCTCTCATAATCACCCTACTATATTTACTCTCTCATAATCACCCTACTATATTTACTCTCTCATAATCACCCTACTATATTTACTCTCTCATAATCACCCTACTATATTTACTCTCTCATAATCACCCTACTATATTTACTCTCTCATAATCACCCTACTATATTTACTCTCTCATAATCACCCTACTATATTTACTCTCTCATAATCACCCTACTATATTTACTCTCTCATAATCACCCTACTATATTTACTCTCTCATAATCACCCTACTATATTTACTCTCTCATAATCACCCTACTATATTTACTCTCTCATAATCACCCTACTATATTTACTCTCTCATAATCACCCTACTATATTTACTCTCTCATAATCACCCTACTATATTTACTCTCTCATAATCACCCTACTATATTTACTCTCTCATAATCACCCTACTATATTTACTCTCTCATAATCACCCTACTATATTTACCCTCTCATAATCACCCTACTATATTTACTCTCTCATAATCACCCTACTATATTTACTCTCTCATAATCACCCGACCATAATCACCCTCTCATAATCACCCTACTATATTTACTCTCTCATTATCACCCGACCATAATCACCCTGCTATAAATTTCACCCTACCACTAATCACCCTCATAATCACCCTACTATATTTACTCTCCCATTTTGACCCTCTCATAATCACCATCTCATATTCATCCTACCATATTTACCACCCTATATATACCCGACCATAATCACCACCATCTCATAATCACCCTGCTATAATTACTCTCCCATTTTGACCCTCTCATAATCACCCTCTCATATTCACCCCACCAGTCCTCCTCTCGTATTCACAGGACTTGGGTGACTTGACAAAACCGCGGGCGTCCGTGCAGAACGTGAGGTCGATGATGCCGGCAGACAGCGGCCATTTATTATTCAGGCCACAAACTGCGCCGGGGTCTGTTGGGATATAAACCGGCGTCTGCTGGGAACACGGTGAAGCCTTTTTTGGATCTGCCTGGGGAATCTCGCGCACACAGGGTTATGACACTTGTAACCGAATAATTTTGCGATACTGGAGCGATTTTTATAATGAGGTATATGCATTTATATAGGTATGAGCGATAGGAGATGAGAAGTGAAGCGAAATCGCTTATACGTGCCATACTCTCGGTCGTCTCGCTAGCATAGTATCCCAAGTAACGTATCTATTGGGTACTATCTGGTCATTGCTTCTGAAGTCACCAAGGGTTAATCTTGTCTGATTCGATAGTTCTCCTACATAAGGCAGAAGTACAAAGTGTATTCGTCGTACCCATCCAAGCTATCACACACACACACACACCACACGGATTAATGGGTAGAACAGTCACTTCATGTTTAACACGAGAACGTCCTGTCAGCCACAACTTACAGGCTCCGGGGCCAATAGTGTCCTATGTCTTTGTGGCGTAACATCACTTTCTGCTGAGCTCCTCCAATATCAGGACACGAAGGTTTCTTCTCCTGTGTCTTACAAGGCACAAGTAACTGTGTACAGTTGTACGCATTAGTCAAGTGTCATTAACTTCATACATACACGAGGTTCCCTGTTAAGTCCCATTACGTTTATTGTCGTCGGGTAAAACAAAGAAGCACACAACAATGGCTTCAGGCTGCAGCCCAGCAACACAGAAAAGGAATTGGTTTGTCCGTCATGCGTGTCTGGCTGTGATCGGCGACCTCATCGTTAATGACAACGTTCTGCGACGCGTCGATTTCCTTCCTTACTTGTCCCGCGCGCGTCGGACGCCGGAGATCTGTGGTCTTCAAGCTGTGGGTCCTAGTTGGGAAATCATGGAATGGCCTCAACTTTTCTCTTTTTCATATTTTGCGTGCAATTCGATGCAGCACACGTACGGATCTGTGGTCTTCAAGCTGTGGTCCTAGTAGGGACGAATCATTTGAAAAGTTGGGGCTCGTCAACTTTGAATTCCTTATCGACAATCGGAGAATATACAGATATATTGGCTACTTAACTTATTCTGTGAACTTTATAACTCCACTTTCGTAGTCTAATTTATTTATACTGCCTTTATCAATACTATTTACTTATTGTCTACATTGTCCGATCTTTTAGTGTTACTGTAGTGGAAATTATTGTAACAAATATTACTGAATTCTGAAATCCACATCACAATTGCGAAATAATCTTATCGAGTACCCTGGGCACCAGTTCCATCCTGCAGCTCCATCTCACCATATGTCAATTACTACAACTTAATCGATATGGTTGAGCTGATACAATTGTGTATATTTAGCGTGTACATACAGATACAACTCTTTGAATCCCATTCTTGAATTGATAATACTCCGCACCATGGGTGGCGTGACTCCTCGGCTGAAGAGCACAATTGCTTGAGTAAGCCCCACTCCTTTGTTTCGAACCCCGGCGGCACAGTCCTACCCATTCAGCCAATACCTGTGTCTCCCGTTGATTGTCCTGTAGCTAAGCCCCTCGCAGCGACGACTTTGGTACTGTCGACCTTTAAGCCGAACGCCACGAGTTCCCTGCGACACCCCCGCATGGAGAACGCTCCCAAGACCCGCCGCCAATCTGGCATCCACCGGTACAGGAACGCAGACGGGACTCCCTCGGACTCCCTGTCTTGCGATAGGTCAACCGATTGTATCCGAATGCGCAGATGTGCTTTAGTCGGCTAGGAGCTGTTTCTGGTGTTTGGATGCACTCCCACCCCCTACCCCCTCCCCTCGCTTAAACAATGTCTGCGTTAGCATCCGCACTCAAGCCACAACACATCCAGACGCTCTAGACTGCTCGGTTTTAGGCCCCTCGTTAATTCGACACCTGACGTTTGGACTTAGCCTTGCGACGTTGCTTCTGCATATGCCGATGTATGCGTGCGCTAAAACGATTTATAATACTATCAATTGAGCCATCCGACCTTAGACGGACCGTTGAACTCTCGAGGCGCCGTAGCTGTTTGCTTTAGCCGACCTACAACAGAAAGTGTGTGTGCGGATGGTGTGTGTGGTGTGTGTGGTGTTGGTGTGTGTTGGTGTGTGTGTGTGTGTATGTGGTGGGTGTGTGTGGGGTGTGTGTGTGTGTTGTGTGTGTGTGTGGTGTTGGTGTGTGTGTGGGTGTGTGTGGGTGTGTGTGTGTGGTGTGTGTGTGTATGGTGTGTGTGTGTATGGTGTGTGTGTGTGTGTGTGTGTGTGTGTGTGTGTGTGTGGTGTGTGTGTGTGTGGTGTGTGTGTGTGTGTGTGTGTGTGTGTGTGTGTGTGTTGTGTGTGTGTGTGTGTGTGTGTGTGTGTGTGCGTGCATTAACCTAACTGTACTTTCTGGGTGAGTACAGAAGTGTGAATTCAGCAGATGCTGGAGTTGTTAACGTGTTTCACTGCCGGAGACGCTCGCGTGCATATCTGTGTTTCCATCGAGACAGCGGAGACGACACACACATGCGAGCCCATCATCATCCTCCTCCTCCTCCGCCTCCGCCTCCTCCTCCCCCTTCGTTCTATCTGGGTCACCATGACGACATGTCATGAGTTAGGGGCGGGGGGGGGTGGTGGGTACGGTCCACTCATGGATCATTGAGTTAGGGGCGGGGGGGGGTGAGGGGGGGACCAGCGACGATCGGATTCCACGGCTCCACCTTGCCTCATCCTGTGCCCACAGGAGTCGGGTTTCTGACGTGGTAACATTACCACCATCACCACACCACCACCACCACCACCACCACCACCACCATCACCACCACCACCACCACCACCACCATCACCACCACCACCACCCACCCCACCCTGCCACCACACACCACCTCACCACCCCCAACTACACCGCAGCCATCGACAATTCATCACGTTCACCACCTTATGCTAACCACCACACCACCCGCACCAAGCATTGTGGAGACCATTTGGCCGAGCCCAGCCCCCGCCGACGGTTATCAGATGACGGGTCTGAGTCGAGGCACAAGATGGAGGCGTGCCCAGGGAGCCAAGAGACGCGTGTTGCTAAACACGTATGTTGCTAAACATGGGCATCGGCCTGTGTGTACGCGTGCCGTGTGGCATGAAGTATATTTGCACATGCATGGTTACACGGGCACATATGTGCTGACATACATACGTACGCATGCGTGCACACACACACACACACACGTGGACACATACACACGTACACCAGAGTCGTTCTTGGGATTCCTCGGGGTCATCGGTGGAGAACTGGAGCAGCTCGCATCACGGCTGCCACTTAGATACTTCCGGGTCAATTCACTCAACGTTCCTGAGCCATCGGGCCGCGGCGGTCCAACAGTGGCAGGCGAGAGCAAACCAACGTGACAAACATTTATAGTTTCAATGCTGTGACTGACGGGTCGCCCATGTTCCTTTTTTATTTCAATCCTTCAACCTCGGTCATCAAGTCATGTTTTGAACCGGGTCGTTCACCCGCACGAGACAACAGCATCTAAGAAGTCGTCCGTCTTCGGATCATTGTAGTTTCACCACGGCATACCCATCACCACACACACACACACACACGAGAGAGAGAGATACAGAGACAGAGAGAGAGAGAGAGAGAGACATACTCTAACGCAATAAACCCGTTTGTTCAACACCTTCCCGTGTCCTGATATTGGAGGAGCTCAGCAGAAAGTGATGTTACGCCACAAAGACATAGGACACTATTGGCCCCGGAGCCTGTAAGTTGTGGCTGACAGGACGTTCTCGTGTTAAACATGAAGTGACTGTTCTACCCATTAATCCGTGTGGTGTGTGTGTGTGTGTGTGTGTGTGTGTGTGTGATGGGTTCAGACAAATTACACTGAGACATTTAGTGTGTATATAATAGAATATATCATTCACAGTACAGTACAATTCTTGCGCACTCAAAAGGTTACAAATCAGATTTAGAAAAACACAACCAGAGGAAGATGACAGATAAAGTGTAATCACCGCCGTTAACAGAGCCGATGTTCATTAAGTCACGTATGAAATGAACGGGAAATAAGTCATTCGCGTGACGCCCGGGCGGTCGTCTGTAGCCGTGTTTAATTGGACGTCGTCATCGTGTCGTCTATAACAGTCACGGTCGGAGCCAGCGCGGGGGGGGGAGGCGCTGTAGCAGGAAGGACATGCGGTACGATGCAACGCTGCGTTCCATTTGTCCTCGGAAGACGGACGCCTCCGGGAAGTTGGACGGGTACCGTGTTCACGACTGATTTAATGAGACACAAATAGACAGAAAGTGCTAAAAAGCAGCGTATTACGACCGTTGTTGCACAGAGCAGCCGTGTCGGATTTCCAAGTCGAAGTGTGAGATTCTTCCGACGATTTCCCGACTCGGAAATCCGACTTCAGGGGGAATTTTCCGACTGGGAACTCGGCAATTCCGACGTCCGAGTACAAATTGGACGCAGCGCGAGCACCTGGCCTGGAAGCACTCTGCCCATATTTCAATTATTTTGTTTTGTAAAAAAAAATCAAATAAAAGAATGAGTCACCGTTTATTATATAACTTCCAAAATGCATATTGATTGGCTCATGTGCTTATATTAAAAAAAAATCCCAACAAATAAATCCCAGTAAAAGTGTGTCTATGCATTGCTATTGCTTACAAACCTAAAAACAAAGTAATCTGTATTCACGTCAGTCCCTTCCACGTGGAAACAGAAACCAACATCCCTTTATCATTATTATCATTATCATTATAATTATTATTATTATTATGCAAAGCAAGTGTCCTTGACTCGACCCAGTAAGGCTTTCCGGTGCATGCAAATAACGGCGAGGATGACATGAGATTGCAAAAACCAAGAAAAAACGCAGATCATGTGATGTACATGGACAGTCCCATAGAAACACGCTAACACGCTACCACGCTAACACGCTAACACGCTAGCCCCCACTGCAGATCAGTTCCAGGCCAATCAACACAGAAAAGCAACCAGCCAGCACATAACACTGCAGCACACGCCATGTCTTTTGTGTGTGTGTGTGTGTGTGTGTGTGTGTGTGTGTGTGTGTGTGTGTGTGTGTGTGTGTGGCATAGAAAAACAGAGAGTGTGTTCTCATAACGTTGTCGTCGGGCAGACTAACTAACAGAGCCGTCATAAAAAGAACGACAGAGAGAGAGAGAGAGAGAGAGAGAGAGAGAGAGAGAGAGCTAGAGTAGCGGTTCAAAGGGAACTCTCTCTCTCTCTCTAATCCACTTCGACCGCACGGGGCTAGAAGATCAGAACAAGAGCGAGAACAAGTGGAACGCGGCCGATGACAACCAGAAACCAAGCCTGGCACAAACCCCTGGGTGCTGAAGGGCTGCGTTGTTTTGGTGCGGTGGTGTTGGTGGTGGTGGTGGAGGTGGTGGTGGTGGTGGTGGTGGTAGGTGGTGGTGGTGGTGGTGGTGGAGGTGGTGGTGGTGGGAGGGGCGGATGCGAGAGCCCTTTGCGTCTCTGTGCCATTTTTAATCAGGCCCACGCCTCTCTGCGTTGCTCTGTGACTCATGCCCTGAGAGAGTCAGAGAGAGAGAGTCAGGGAGAGAGAGAGAGCGAGAGAGAGACCACAGAAGAAGAGGTTGGTTTGAAGAGACACGCTCTCTCTCTCTCTCTCTCTCTCTCTCTCTCTCGTGTGGAGAACGGGATTCTGTTCCCTCAGCGCCACACTGATCCCTGAATATTAATGCTTGCTGTGCATTAGCAGCAGACGATGCATCATGTATATACAGTATACAGTATATATATATATCGTCGGCCTATACATCCAATATATGACAGTATCAGAGTATTGTACAATAGTGCATTACATTTTGGAAATATTGACCTTCTAGATGATTTCATTTGTCACAATATTAGACCATATATCAGTCATTACATTTACATTTACATTCATGGCATTTGTCAGACGTTTTTATCCAAAGCGACTTACAAAGAGTACATTTGTTGAAGGAGAGACAGCAATATATCACTGTGGTACATAAAGATAAGAATAGAGCAGGTTTCAAGCATTCATAGTTACAAGGTTAATAGAACGAGTTTCATAATTGCTAAGT
>PIJE02001750.1:101597-104609 GCA_002895965.2 Coryphaenoides rupestris
TGCATTTGTTGAAGGAGAGACAGCAATATATCACTGTGGTCCATAAAGATAAGAATAGAGCAGTTTCAAGCATTCATAGTTTCAAGGTTAATAGAACGAGTTTCATAATTGCTAGGTTGCCTGCATAATAGCTGAGATAAGAGCAGACGTGTCATTCTGAGCACAGTACCAACATACAATATGCTGAACAATGCCAAGTCCGACAAATTTAAGTCCGCAAGTTAGTGCTATTACATGTCATCTGCCTTGTAATTGATCAAATATATATTAGCAATATTTCGAGATTATCGATTAGTCGCTGACTAACTATTGTAGACATCGCATGAGGCACGGATGAGGACATTTATGCGACGTCAAGCTAGCGTTTGGTTCCTCTGTTGATTATCTGACTGTCTGCCTCGTCTCCACATTCAGGAGGGAATCCATCTTTAATCTTTCGTCTTTAATCTCTCACATAAAACCCACATTTTACAAGAAGACGTGGCTCACACACACACACACACACACACACACACACACACACACACACACACACACCACACACACACACACACACACATCATGGGAGTACAAACCGTGTCCCCAGACAAATGAGAGCACTTCATTCACACAGTGTGTGTGTTTTTCCGTGGGGAAAGTTGATGTATGAAAAACGATGCATTCGTCTCAAGAATCGCATTAAGAACCGACCCAATGGTGATAATTGTATCGTGACAATTAAACGTCTTGAACATTGAATCTTGAATCAAAGGAAACCATTCAAAGCTCATTGTGCAACACAATGGAAACGTCCAGCACCACAGCAGTATAATACACACAACGCATATGGTATGTATTATATTAGGCATACAACACACACAAACACACACACACACACACACACACACACACACACACACACACACACACACACACACACACACACACACACACACACACACACACACACACACACATGCACACAAGCGTGCAAACGTGGATGCAAGTGCTGATTAATTCAATTAGACAGTTTGCTCATGCAAAGAAGGATGCAAAGTAAGCCAGTGCAGACTTGTGCAGTTCGTCATGCACACACACACACACACACACACACACGCAGACACACACACATGCATACACACACATACATGTACACACTTACACACGCCAATGCATACACTTGCAAAATATGGCATTAAAATATGCACACAATGTAAAATAACGGCATTATGAGACAGCATGCCCTCTAACCACCACCAGAGGCAGGAGGAGTTAGTCGTTAGTCGTAGCTAGTGTGACGCTCACCAGGCCCTATTGCTAATTAATGCAAACTATGCTAAGCTAATATGCTAACTACAGTACTAGTAACTAACTCGTGCATAACTAATGCTACTAACTACCTCCACTGGCGAACACACTAGCGGTACACCAGACATCCCCAGGTCTGCCCGTCTTTGGAGTGAGACAGGGATGCCCTCCAGGATCGCCCCTCCCCCTACCCCCTAGCCCCCCCCCCCCCTCCCCTCCCCTCCCCTCCCCTCCCCACCCCCTCCCCTCCCCTCCACCCCAGAGAGAGGATGAGGAGGGCTTTCCCCTCTCTCTCTCTCTCTCTCTCTCTCTCTCTCTCTCCATTCCCACTGCTGGCTATTCCTAGACCCTGGCCTTATATAATGGCAGAGAGAGAGAGAGAGAGAGAGAGAGAGAGAGAGAGAGAGAGAGAGAGAGAGAGAGAGAGCAGCACTAGGCTAGACTCTAGGGTAGAATCTGTTATTTCCTCTCCAGGAGTTTTATGTCTCTCTCCCTCTCTGTCTCTGTCTTTACTGTCTGTCTCTGTCTCTCTCTACCTCTGTGTCTCTCTCTCTACCTCTGTGTCTCTCTCTCTGTCTCTACCTCTGTGTCTCTCTCTCTACCTCTGTGTCTCTCTCTCTCTCTCTACCGCAATGTCTCTCTCTCTCTCAATTTCTCAATTCAATTCAACAAAGCTTTATTGGCATGAACGTTATCACAACGTTATTGCCAAAGCCACATCCAGTACAGTATGTACAAACATGAAATGAATGAAAAGCAATTAATAATAATAATAATAATAATAATAATAATAATAATAACAGCCATAACATCACAAAATAAGACAGAACTAATAATAAAGACACCACATTAAACAGAAAGTGAGTTGGTGTGTCCTCCCTGGCCGTCCCTCAGGTTATGGCCGCCGCTACGTATTTTCGCTGCATTTCGAGCGTCCGGGTCCTGCTTCTCCGCAGCGTCTCTTTCGTTTGTTCAGTTTCTAAATTCAGGGACGATTGCGCTGAATGTCTTGTATATGAGGCCTCGCTCACGCCAACGTTTTAATTTAGTACACTGGGCTGGGAAGTGCAGCTCTGTCTCTCTCATCTACCTCAATCTCCCTAATTGTGTCTCCCTACCACCCGCACACACACACACACACACACACACCCGCACACACACCCACACACACGCACACACACCCGCACGCGCCACACACACACACACCCGCACGCGCACACACACACACTCACCCGCACACACACACTCACTCACTCTCTCTCTCTCTCTCAGCTGCCATCTCTCTAATCATGCCTCGCTCTACCACTCTTTCTCCCTCACTAAATCTATCTAATTACCTCTTTTCCCCTCTCTCCATCTCTCTCTCTCTTTCTCTCTCTCGCTCTCTCTCCCACAGGCTTTCATGGTCTCTCTGTCGTCTCTCTATTGATGCGGTCGTGCCAGGGGGGGGATCCGGTTGTGGCGCGACGTGAATCCAAAGTGAATCGTGTTTAATTCAAAGTGTTCACCTAAACGCTCGCCACCACGCTGTCTGCCTGTCTGTCTGTCTGCCTGTCTGTCTGCCTGTCTGGTCCTGTCTGTTCTCTTCACCGGCGCTCTGGATGGGGGAATCCCTCTTGGTGTATATGTCCATGCAGGAGTGTGTGTGTGTGTGTGTGTGTGTGTGTGTGTGTGTGGTGTGTGTGTGTGTGTGTGTATGTTTGGCAGGCTGTACTCATTAAGAAA
>PIJE02001751.1:12915-30415 GCA_002895965.2 Coryphaenoides rupestris
GCAGACGACCTCAGAGCTCTCAGCGTAGAGCACCAGCACAGCTCTTGTGCTTTATGAGCACCAACTACGATGCACGACACACACACACACACACACACACACACACACACACACACACACACACACACACACACACACACACACACACACACACACACACACACACACACCGCCCATGTTTCACACACGCTGGCTTGAAGTCCTGTTCAATTGTTGCAATGTTTTACATGTCAACATAAAATGAAAATATGACGGAAAATAGGAACATGAGGGAAGTATCCGTGAAGAGTTGAATACATGCCAGTTCACATATTTATATTTGATTGATATATTTGATTTTTGATGTTTTTTTTATGCCTGACCTCTACTATTGTATTTTATGTTTCCTCTTTATTTTTACTCTTTACATAATCGATCATGTCATTATGGTTTGCGTTTTTACATTTAATATTGACTGAATATTTACATTTAATAATAAGAGGTCAATAATCCAAAGGCCAAGGTTGCAGTCGCTTGGATCTCAATGTGCAGATCATGACCTCAAGTAAATGTATGTGCGTTTTCAACCATGTGACCAAGAGCTGAGGGCCCCTGAGGTGGGCACCCCAAATTCAATCAAACTCATCAAACATTTTGGGTTAAATTAAAACACGCTGCACAATGTCACAGTTCGTTACATGATATTTTCATCACGGGATTCCTATTGCGGGTTATCATCCGCCGCTATCATCGTGCAATCACGCTGCGACAAGAACAAACTCTGTTCCTCTCAGCATCATCCTACATCTTATGGAAAGCCTAGTAATCCAAACCAGACTTTTGTGTGACTGACACCAACAAAAAAAAAAGAAGACCACCTTTATGTTGCAGTTCTCCTTGCCCTCCTGTAGGTGGCGGGCATGAGTGGAGTGGCCCGGGCCGGCGGCTCTGTGTTGTGGACACGTTCTCCAGGTTTGGAGAACGTGTCCACAACACAGAGAGACACCTTTGAACCCTGATCAGTCAGGGAACACATTATCATCGCAGGGGCTCAACCAAATACAACCACATGCAAAAATAAGTTCAACAAAAATGAAGAACTCTTTCATTGTAATCTAACCCAAGAGACGGAAAAAGGAACTAGACGGAATTCTTTCTAACCGTCAGTAGGAAGCAGGAAAGAAGAAAAAAAACGCTTCTTATCTCCAACTCAGCTCGTTCTGGGAATGTAAACATATAGATGAAAAAAAAAAACAACAAACCCAAAAAAAGGCCAAGAAGAAGAAAAAGAAATGCGAGTCACAACACACAATCCCTTCAATCGGGCGTCGGGTTCCATATCTCTGGCTTCCTGGAGACGCATCGATCAAAGAGGAGCTAATCCCAGCTCTGCACCCCACCCCCCACCCCCCACACCCCACACCCCCACCACCACCACCACCGTGACCTCACCTCCACCAGACTGAACTGGCCTACAGGTTTTTATCAGGAGAAGAAGAAGAAGACGACCTGAACTCTCACCCCGGGGACAGGAAGAGGTCAGAGGAAGGGGGGGGGGGAAATAGGGGGGGGGGGCGGGGGGGGGGGTCATACACAGCCAAAAGCACCCATTCACACCTCACCTCTGTGCACTGCGAGAGGTAGGGCAATGTTGGTGTGTGTGTGTGTGTGTGTGTGTGTGTGTGTGTGTGTGTGTGTGTGTGCGTGTGTGTGTGTGTGTGTGGAGGGGGGAGGGGGGGGTGAAATGTGTACCTGTAAGCTTTTCTTGGAAAGGGCCAGGGAGGGGCCACCGCGTGAGGTGGCATCAGGACGTCTATCACGCCCGTCAGCCGTCTAGACACGGAAGTATGTATTTTAACCGATCTCCCTCCCTCGCTCCGTGTTATCTGTTGATTTTCCATTTGCATGTTTGCGTTTCAATGTTGTGTTGGCCGTTCCCATGACATGACATTCGTACGAAACGAGATCTGTATCTCAGGGTGTGTTCCTCCACAGGTCGCGGTCACTGCTTCTAACGGACAACCCCCGCGGACCTGCCCCCGACTCTTCCCGTTTTGGTTTTTTGGGGAAATGAAATCTGATTCCAAAGCGTCTGTTGATAAACTAAAGTAAGCGTGATAAAGTAACGTAATCCGCCTGCGGCATTAAAACGCATAAAGAGATGCTTTATCAAGGCTGGCATGACTTTGAGGAGGAAAAAAAGGAGAGGTGGTGGCGGTGGCGGTGGTGGCGCCAGTGGTGGTGGTGGTTGTGGTGGTGGTGCTGGTGCTGGTGGTGGTGGTGGCGGCGGCGGCGGCGGCGGTGGCGGCGGCGACGGTGGTGGTGGTGGTAGTGGTGCTGGTGGTGGTTGTGATGGTGGTGGTGGTGGTGGCGGCGGCAGCGGCGGCGGCGGCGGCGGGCGGCGGCGGCGGCGGCGGCGGTGGTGGTGGCGGCGGTGACAGCGGATCAGTTTGAAAGGCGCCGATCAAACAATGTCGTCCGCTAGCCCTCACGGCGCTACGGGATATCAAAGCCACGACGGGCGAACAGTAGAGGAGGTGAAAGCACCAGCCAGGGAGCGGCCCGCCACCTTTGATCTGTTGACGGTCCCAGTGTCTCTGACATTGACCTTTCATCTGTCCCCCCCCCCCTACCCACCCGCCCTCCCGCCCCACACCCCCCCCGGGCCCAAACCCTGGGATCCAGCAATCCTGACTCTGGGATGATAATGGGATGATTAACATAAATAACTCCTGCCCAGGATGGCGGGGGAGGGAGGGAGGAGGGGAGGGAGGGAGGGAGGGAGAGAGGGAGAGATGAGTGAGTGCTGGGGTTGCGCTTTCTCGCTCCTTTCTCACCCTTTTCTTCTCCCATGTCATCCTGTTCCTCCTCCTCCTCCTCTCCGAATTCTACCTCTCCTCTTACTACGACCCCCCCCCACACACACACACACACACACACTCTACCTACTTAAAATACCTTCTGTGTGTTTCCATCGACACTTGCATATCTGCGTGCGGTCCACCTCCTCCTCCACCTCCTCCACCTCCTCCTCGCCAGCATAACGATAACAAACATCTCCATCATTGGATCGCCCGTACGAGGACCACTCTGACATGTAGTTAGCTCTCAGCGCACGTAACCAAAACAAGCCCTCCTCGGCGTAGAGACTGTGTCATTATACTATGTTGTTGCAAAGAGACGTTCTTGTATATGTCTAAAAAGGGGCTAATGTTTGATAATGATTAACAGTTCATTTTGATCTCAACAGTTATGTTTATGCCAGCGTGGTAAATACGTAGAATCTTGGTGCTGGGGGGGGGGGGAAAGAAAAAAAGACAGATCTATTTACAGTCGAGTATGTTGTCCATTAACTGTATTTTTCGCTAACAAACAGATTGTACGACCGTGTAAACTATCTAGATTATTTATAGACGGGAATCGGGAGCCCGGATAGAAGAGAGACGCATTATAATATTATGAAAACATTTTTGATATACACTAGCAGATATACAAAACCTCGCCTTGTGGCCCCGAGAATGGAAGCTGGTTTGTTATTCACCGACGGCGGAGTTTATAGGACACCGCCGCAACGCTGGACGCTGAAACTATTTGAGTGTGCGTGACGCAAGGCAGCGTTGCCATTTATTGCACCGTAGCACTCGAACACTTCAGTGTGTTAAAACATAAACGCAATACAATGCACACATGCTTGCCAACGAAACAGCGGAACCGGGGCGCTCACACACATATATGAATATGAACGTGAGAGGAAGTCGTTCTGTCGTCCTCGATGGAAACCACAACGTTGGGTCTGAACCAATCACAAACGGACGTCCGTCGCGTTCGGGAGTCCTCGCACGGAGATGCGGCTTTTAAATTAAACTCTCCACAATACAGAACTAAACAAGAAAAATATGACATTCCAGTCGGACCCATCATACAATCGGTCGTTGAGCTGCGTCACATTTCCGCGTGAACGATGTTGCGCCATGCTAGCATCACTTTTACAACAGCAACGTCTTAAACTCCCCACTATTGCAGCCCCTTCACACTGTAACCGCTACAGAATACCATTGTGGAGTGTGTGTGTGTGTGTGTGTGTGTGTGTGTGTGTGTGTGTTTAGTGCTTGGTTTAAGCAGCCTCACCTGGCCCTGCCTGAGTAGTCGGTGTGGTGTCGGGTGGGGCTGCACTCCTGTGGCGGTGGCATTGCCTAATCAAGGCACACAGGTTCAACCAGCCATCACCACACATAATCGGGGAGCCGATGGTATCTGCTGGCATGCTAGTGTGTGTGTGTGTGTGTGTGTGTGTGTGTGTGTGTGTGTGTGTGTGTGTGTGTGTGTATGGTGGTAGCTGGTTTAACCTGTGTGCCTCGATTAGGCAATGCAACACAGACGTGCAGCCTCACGCGTCCACCAACCACACTGCACTCCACCAACCAACCAAAAGGTCCAAAACTCTGTCAGCCCATAAGTGTGGTGTTGCCAAAGTCATGCAAACAATGCAAAAAGCTGTGGGACACGTTCGGAGCATGCGTGCACCGTCCTCATCCACGGCGGCACCTCTGCATTCGATTCGGACTCGCCGTACACTTATATGGACTCCGCTGCGGTCGGTTTATTCCAGCCTCTGTGCCCGGGCCAGCTCTCCTCTATATATTTACTGCTACGGGCCGCAAGGAATTGAAAAAATAAAACAAAAAGAAGAAAAAGGCTTGATTTTGGATCTTACCCACTTCTTGACCACACACCACAAGAACTATGGGTAAATACTGTATATAGGCTGTATAAGAGCCAGGGGTCCTTAGTGCGTCGAGGGCCCCTCGTTGCGACTATAGGGGGGGGGCCCAGGGTGGTGGTGGGAGGGGGGGGGGGGGGGGGGACTTAATGAAATAGACGCTGGAGGCCCTCCTGTACAATCAGCCCGACGGAGGGGCCCAGGGCTCAAATTATAATCAGCCTCGGTTTACACGGTGTTTGTTGTGGGGTCAATTAGGCCGTCGCAGCTCAGACAATGTGGTTATACTTTCCTGCAGCAAATAGCCTGCATCCTGTGTGCCCCGAAGAGTGCCAAGCAAACCCTCAACATGACAACAGAGGCAGATAGAGAGAGAGAGAGAGAGAGAGAGAGAGAGAGAGAAGAGAGGGGATAAGAGAGAGGAGACAGATGAGAGAAGAGGGAGCGGGACAAGGAGAGGAGAGGAGAGAGAGGCGAGAGAGAGAGAGAGAGAAGGGAGAGGGGAGGAGAGGAGAGGGAGAGAGAGAGAGAGAGAGAGAGAGAGAGAGAGAGAGAGAGAGAGAGAGAGAGGGGGAGAGAGAGAGGAGGCACAGAGAGAGAGAGCGAGAGAGAGAGAGGGACAGAGAGGGACAGAGAGAGAGTGAGAGGGAGAGAGAGAGAGCAGGGCTTCTGTGAGTCCTGCATGAAAGACAAGCCTCAACCTGGCAGCATGTTTGTCAGCGGAGAGTAAATCAGATATGGCTTCATTTCCCTCCCCGACCGACGCTCAACCCACACACTCATTGCATGCCACTTTTCTCTTTCCTTCGCCGTTCCTCTCTCCCTCCCTCCTTCCTCCTCCCTCCTCCTCCTCCTCCTCCTCCACCCCACCGCCGATGTCTTGCTTGACTTATGCAAATTGTCATTTTTCCCCCCCGCTCTTCTCTTCCGATTTGGAGATTACCAGTCGAGGGGGGAAAAAAGCAACAGCCAGCGAGACGGGGTGGTAATGGGCTGCCAGACTAATGTAAACCCTCGTCTGCCAGCCGACAGTCAGATGTGGTCGTGAGCCACAGTTGTTTTCCTTGTGTCTCCCGCTCCCATCCTCGCCGCTCTCCTTTTTTCTTTTTTCCGTACATTCTTTCATTATTTCGTCCTTCTCCGCTTTTTCTTGCTGTTTTCTTTATGTCCTTCCTTCATTCCTCCCTGCCTTATATTTTTCTTTCTTTGTTTTTCCTTTTCTTTCTCATTTATTTCTGTCTTTTCTTCGTTTTCCTCCTTCATCCCTTCTTTCCCTTATGCCTTTTTGCCTTTTTTTCTTTCTTTCTGTGTCATTATATCGTTTTATACACTTTATGTATAAAACAATATTTTTCTTTCATTCTTTCTTTATCCATTCTTGTCCCTTGTGTGTGTATTTCTGTATTTCTGTATTTCTTTCATCCATTCCTTTTTCTTATTTTAGTTCTTTATTTCGCCTTCCTCGCCTTAATTATTTGGTTCTCTCTCTCTCTCTCTCTCTCTCTCTCTCTCTCTCTCTCTCTCTCTCTCGTTGTTTTGTATCTTCCAGTCTAGCAGGTTCCATGGTATCTGCGGATGGCTGGTGATCTGGAGGATCTGCTGGCCACGGCGGCGCGGCAGACGGTCCCCGATGCTATCTGCTTGCGCGGCACAAACACAGACCCGGCACTTATCAAGAGTTTGTCTTTGCGTGTGCTGCGCTCTCTCCACCGTCCTCGTGCCCGCTTCCTATCCTGCCCCCCGCTTCAAGTGTTCCTTCCTGTTGCCCGTTACCAGACCTCTCTCTCTCTCTCTCTCTCTCTCTCTCTCTCTCTCTCTCTCTCTCTCTCTCTCTCCCTCTCTCTTCCTCATCCACCCATTATAATCCTTCTGCAGATCTAAACTGAAAGAACCAGACAGACAGACAGACAGAAACATTGTGTCGTATCTGCCACTGGATCACAACAGATCCCACCGGCTGATATCTACAAGGACATGTGTCGTGTCTGAAGGCAACATCAACAACAACAACAACAACAACAACAACAACAACAACAGGTCCAAAAAGAAGAAGAAGAAAGAACAAAAAAAAAAAAGACAATTATCTCCAACCGCCGCACGACACGGCACGGAACTCACAGAGGAAGTCCACACACCGAGACGTGGCGGGGAGGAGGAGGAGGAGGAGGAGAGGAGGAGGAGGAGGAAGAGAAAAAAAAAAGAGGATATTACCGTATATTTATAGAGGCACAGTCACGCAGAGGCTGGACTTGGTTTGCCACCGACAACACAAAAGGATTAGTTGAAGTGCCCTGGTATTTAGCCTGGCTGGCGTCTTGGCAGACATTCGCAGCTACTGATTAAGGAGAGCGAGTAATGGAACATTTTGTGTGAGCGGCCTTGTTATATAGATGAATGACTTCTTGCAGAGCCTATTATAGTATATTCCCCTCAATGTACGTTGCAGTTTTAAGACCGGACAAATCGCTTTCAGAGGGTCACCAAAAAAAACCAAACCCAGATTATGTGTCATGTTATTGCACTCAATCCAAATTTAAGTGTTTAAATGTCTGAAAGTGAGTCCGCGTCGCTACACTATTTTAATGTGTTACGATTGTTTTAGTAGGTCTCTGTTTTTTTTTACTGGACCGTTGAACCCAACATGTGATGGATCCGGAGATGGATCTAATCTGTCCACGCATTAACACACGGGAAACACGATCCGCTGCGTCGAAGCCACTGTTCATAACAGGGAAAAACCACCAGAAAGTTGCGGGAAACTATCCTTTTTTTGTCCATTCTTGTTGCTGGCCAGACAATGGCTTATTGTCGAACTTGAACCGAGCATTTAAATGTTCAACGGGGGCTTGTGGCAGCAAAAGATTTCTTTTTAAAGAACGACGAAAAAATGGAATGGTAGTCGTCGAATGAACTTTCGGCCGAGTTTAATTTAATGAAGAACCTGATTCCCTGCCAGTCTTGTTCTCAATGTCCATTCATAAAAATCTTTCTATGAATTGCTGTTCTCATTCGTCCCCGTCTTGGAGTTTTCCGTCCTGCTCATTAGGATAAATGACCTTGTCTTCCACTTCCGTTGGACTTCCATCTGTGTGTGTGTGTCTGTGTGTGTTTGTGTGGTTGTGCGTCTCAGAGTGGGTGTGCTCATCAAGTTCTCATTGGTCTGTTCACTGTAACGTGTTTATACAGTATGTAGGCCTCTATACAGTATATGTACTGTATGTAGTGAGTGTCTTCAATATACACACGATACTCTTGATCGTGCTGCTATGTCATTATATTGTTAAATCCCGGCACGCACAGGCGCACATTTCACCTCTGACGATTATTATTGACGATCAATCATCAACCAAACGTGCAATTGAACTGAATGGATTCTGTTTTTCTTTCCCGATCCCCGATGCATCAGTTACAAATCGCCAGGGCCCCATCACTCATCGCCTCCTCCCGCGGCGTGTCATTACTGTCCACGCAACACCAGCGCTCAACACTTCTCAATCCCCCCACCGCCACTTATCGATGTTTCCAACCGTCGGCAATGCATTTATCCCGATCCCCCAACGCCTCATTCGCTCCCAAATATACACACACAGGCAGGTAGGAGGGCAGGGGTTGGTGGAATCCACAGTGAGCCACACTTATCCCCGGTCCCTTGTCATTAACCAGCACATTATTCCAGTCAGACAGGGCGGGGGGGGGGGTAGTGAAAGTGGTTCATTCGGCGGCGGTCTGCAGCATGACTGGCGAGTGTGATTGAGCCATCACATCCCGCGGTGCAGTGGCGTCCGTCCATTCCCGCTATCCTGCTGCCTCAGCAGCGCCGAGCGGGGCCTGAGCCGACAGCATCCACGCAGCCAGGCAGCCAGGCAGCCAGGCAGTCAGGCAGCCTGTCCGCAGCCAGGCAGCCTGTCCGCAGCCACGAGTAGGCTTCCAGTTTGTCTGCGCTGGCTGGAGCCGACACCACAGCATGCAGCCACATCACACCACACCCACACCACACCAATGTATTGTGCGTAGTGCATTTGTATTAGCGGGCGGCGCACTCACTCAGCGACATTCTGACTGGTTTTTAATGTTTGTTTTTTGACAGGGACGCTAAGTGGGGACAAGCAAGTAAAATGTGAGGTTACGCGGGTCTGAAGAGAGCAAAATGGCATTTTGTAGGCTGCTTCCCCCGTGGTGTGTGACACCACGGGGGAAGAGATGTGGGGATTCTGGATTTGGTTTGGTGGTCGATCGTTTTCAATATTATTTATCGGTTTGAATTAAGCCTGCTTGGGCTTGATGGTGTTATTGTGAGTCTTTGGGGAAATAACTGATTTATTTTTCATGTCAATGTTATATTTGTTCTTGTGCAAAATATATCCACGTCATACTTGGTGTGATATCAAAGGTCTGCTTTTGCAGCTTATTACTGCCGTGGGCTGACTTCTGACAAAATTCAGTGAAATCTTTTTAGATTCTCATAAACTGACTTATCTCTTTATCTTAGAGATACTTCATATTATATACTAATAATAACATAATATATATCATTCTACTGGCTATGTTTCTGATGTCCATTCAACTTTTAATTTACACTTGAAGAGCTTTTATTGGACTGTATATATACATATATATATACTTCTTATATACAATTGCTATTCTTCTTCTTCTTTTCTTCTTCTTCTTCTTCTTATTATTATTCTTCTTTATTATTATTATTATTGAATGGTTGATGTAATTATCAGTCATCCATTATGCAGGTATAACATGAATCCCATATATCTACAATGCATATCTGCTGTGGTCCCATGTATATGTATATATACAGTATATGGCCTATATGGTATCACAACAATGGTTTGGCCCAGAGGTACTATTAAATGTGAAAGACTAAAGTATGAACATTAATCTCCAGCTAAATCATTAATCATTGAATGAGATGAAAATATAGAACAATTTAGAAAGCAAACGAGTGTAGCTGAATACAAAAAATACACATTACACACACAGTTACACATCCTCCACAGCAGCTATACGTGGACATAATCAGATGCCATTTAAAATCTGGAAGTATGGACCATTTCATCCAAATCAAAACGGTAGGGAGACTTTGCTTTGTTTGGGTTGCACAGCTCAATGGAAGCACACTCTTTGGATTACGGGTCATGATTTAGGGAAACAGAGCCCGCTAACGTCCGCACAAGATGAACAGGCTTACACTGGAAAAAAAATGGTTGGATAAACAGCTTTTTTTCTTTGCAATGCAAGATTCGGTTCTCCTTCCCAAATCTCACTTCCTCACTTTCCTCCCTCCGTTCTCATCGACCTCATTGCTTCGGAACATAAAGAGAGCGGGACAAAACTGAAAAGAAAACAGCCTCTCACTCTCTAGCTAGCTGGCTGGCTTGTTGGCTGGCTGGCTGGCTGGCTGGCTGCCGGCTGGCTGAATGTCAGCTTTACACCGTGTGGCCATTCCGGCCCCTAATGACGTTTTTGGCTCGATGTCGCGAGTTCCTGCCGCCCCCGGTGACAAACTCCCAACGACGCGCCGCCACGACTCCTCGCTCGGCGGGGGTGCACCGTGCCACGCCACGCCACAGCTGTTGCCAGCGCCAACTGAGCAGCAGACCCTATGTAACCACCCCCCCCCCCCCCCCCATGTAAGAGCCCAGACATATTTCATTGGGGGGTATGTGTGTGTGTGTGTTGTTGTGTGTGTGTGTGGGGGGTGGGGGGGGGGGGGGGGGGGGGGGTGCATGCAGTGTAGATGCGGAGAGCTTTAAGCATGGGTCGTCTCTCTTTCAGAGTGTTAATCGCTCCGGGATTCGAAAGGGGGGAATTGAATGCAGTCGGGCGGATGTCCATTAAGGCTGACAAACTGCCGTCGCCGCCTGGCTGCCTATACTGGACAAACTGCCCTTCTACAGCCCCCACCCCCCCCCCCCTCCATCCCCACACCACCACCACCACCACCCCACTATCCCACCATTCACCACCATCAACACCCTCCCCACCACCACCACCACCACACCATTACTGTTACATCCAAACATAGCTACAAGCCAAACAATTAATAACCAACAACAACAGCACATTTCTCAACAGCACCTACGACCAAAGCGTCAAATTACTCTAAATTCACTCACTTTTTTTTTCCATTTCAGAAGGAGATCATTATATATATAGTATATATATAATATATATATATAGTGTATATATATATATCTTCATGCCATGGCCTGGGTGGTATATTCTGTTGCCCCAGGGAAGATGTGACATTCAACAACCAAGTGGAAGAAGAGTTGAGAGAGTTGTTGACATGTTGCCCTTCATGTTGGTCAATTAGAGGGCGACGGCGACGGGGGGGCGAGGCCGGGGGGCGAGGCCCCAGGGGGCCGAGCGGGGGCCGAGGCCGCGGCGGGCAGGGGCCGGGGGCGAGGCCGGGGGTCGAGGCCAGGGCCGGGGGGCGAGGCCGGGGGGGCGAGGCCGGGGGTCGAGGCCAGGGCGGGGGCGGGGGGCGAGGCCAGGGCGAGCGGGGGGGCGAGGGGGGGCGAGGCCGGGCGAGGCCGGGGCCGAGGGGGCCGGGGAGGCGAGGCCGGGGGTCGAGGCCAGGGCCGGGGGGGCGAGGCCGGGGGGGCGAGTCCGGGGGGCGAGGCCAGGGCCAGGGGGCGAGGTCGGAGGGCGAGGCTGGGGGCCGGGGCCAGGACCAGGTCTGGGAGGCGGGGTCGAGTCCGGGGGGCGAGGCCAGGGCCGGGGGGCGAGGTCGGAGGGCGAGGCTGGGGGCCGGGGCCAGGACCAGGTCTGGGAGGCAAGGCCGGACCAGGGCAAGGCCGGGGCTGGAGCCGCGGCGGGGGCCGGTCCGTGTCCATGACCGAGGGCGGGACCGGGGCCGAGGGGAAGCACACGGAGCATGACAACTGCCAGGGCTTTTAATAGCAGCGGACGTCGCTAGAAAACCTCCTCCACTCCGGCACAAGCCTGATAAGAAGTATATATAAATATATATACATCGTACCGTCAGCGGCCGAGCATTTGTTATCACCAAGCGAAATCATGGCGTCCGCCGAGCACTTCCTCTATTTAGAATAAGGTTTGAAGGTTCAGCCCCCCCCCTCCACCAACGCTTCCTCCACGTCCAAATCCATCTTCCTCCTCCTCCTCCTGCTCCTCCTCCTCCTCCTCCTGCTCCAGGTTTTCACTAAACTGAGCCTCTTGTGTTCCCTCTCCCCTGGTACCCTAGAGAGAGATGGATGGAGAGAGATAGGATATGTTTGCGATATTCAGATGCATTAAAAGCTCCTTCTCACCTCCTGTTTGTGAACACCGACAACACAAATGCCTCTCAATCAACATCTCAATGCAAAGTAGAGTTAATGGACAGAAATTGCAATTTAGTTGATCAAATTTGAATTTGGTTGTAGTAGAAGTAGTAGTAGGAGCAACAGTTTTTAAGTAAATAAAGAAAGTTACATACCGTACTAGATAAATTCTAGGATTATAGAACTTATGTATAAAACATATGAAAAATATGTATTTATACATATTTATGTATACATAATTATTATTAATATTATGAATAGTATGAATATTATCACTATTATGAATATAGTCATTATTAGGCCGGGGTCGAGGCCAGGGCCGGGGGGGCGAGGCCGGGGAGGCGAGGCCGGGGGGCGAGGCCAGGGCCGGGGGGGCGAGGCCAGGGCCGGGGGGGCGAGTCCGGGGGGCGAGGCCAGGGCCAGGGGGCGAGGTCGGAGGGCGAGGCTGGGGGCCGGGGCCAGGACCAGGTCTGGGAGGCAAGGCCGGACCAGGGCAAGGCCGGGGCTGGAGCCGTGGCGGGGGCCGGTCCGTGTCCATTACCACTTTTAGCGCAATTATCCAAAATGTCGGCCTGTAATGCGGCAACCTCTGATACCTGTAGCGTGTAGCGTGTAGCGTGTAGCGTGTAGCGGGGACAGGGAAGCCCAGGAGAGCGTAAGCAGATGTAGGCGCAGCCGCTGCCTTTTAGTGGTTGCTTATGAAACGGCAAAGTCAAAGCAAGCATTTCTGGGCGCCCTCGTCTCTCTGTGAGTGTTTGTGAGGGAAAATAAGATCCGCTTTTACGAGCCCCCTTTTCTTTTGGCTTATTAACCGGATTTACTACAGCGGGAAATAGGCGATGGAAACTGAGACATAAAACAGAATGCTTTTATTTGGGGCGCACACACATGCACGTATGCACAAACATACACACACACACACACACACACACACAAGGACATACACAAGGACGTACACAAGGACATACACGGTCACAAGCAAACCAACACAGACACACACACCACACACTTTCACACTCTTACACACACCCCCCTCCCTAAAACCATTACGATATACAATGTAAAATTGGTAAACAATAGCGTACGTCTCCGGGCCGGAGTGCGGAGCAGGCGGGGAAGTGGAGAGACAGGCTGAGTGACATGCTAGGGCTATAATTCCCTGCATTCTGGGGAGCCATTCCAAGCCATGCTGACGTCTGTGGGACCGGGGGAAGGCGAGGGCAACGGCCAGTGTGTTTACCACCGCAAACCATCCCCCATCACTGCCTCTATAAGTAGCGCAGTCACCGAGCAGGCCCAGGCAGATTCGAGTCTCTCTCTCTCTCTCTCTCTCTCTCTCTCTCTCTCTCTCTCTCTCTCTCTGTCTCTCTGTGTGTCTCTCTCTCTCTGTCTCTCTGTCTCTGTGTCTCTCTCTGTCTCTCCCGCTCATCCACAGAGACACGACTGACCACGATGTGATGGGAACTGGTCATGATGGTCAGAGTAAGAAACAGAGACGGGGAAAGAGAGAGAGAGAGTCAGGGAGAAGAGAGAGAGAGAGAGAGATGGGGAGAGAGGGAGGGGGGGGGACAATGGAATGAGAAGGCTGAATACATCAGGATGAAGACTCCTAAAAACATGGATTAATGCTCCACAAACTCACACCTTATGCAGCAACATAAGGCTGTATGCAGGCACGTGTGTGTGTTGTGTGCCGTGTGGTGTGTGTGCCTGTAACATTGGGAATTGTGTGTGCGTTTGGGTTTCTGTGAGTGTCCTTGCCATTGGCATGAGTGTGTGGTGTGTGTGTGTGTGCATAGCGTCCGGCGTGTGTGAGTGTGTGTGTGTGTATAGTTGTCTGTGAGTGAGTTGGCATTAGTGAAGTTTGTTGGCATTGCTATGTGTTGCATGGTTGTGTTCTGTGAGTGAGTTGGCATTGCTAATGTTTGATGGGTGGTGTGCCCGTGTGTGTGTGTGTTGTGTGGTGGTCCCCGTGTGTTGTGTGTGTGCACCCGTGTGTGTGTGTGTGTGTGTGTTTATACCCATGCATTCCTGGCACCCATTAGTTCGTATTGGCTCTGCCAGAAAAGAGGATTAATTGGGCACAGTAGCTGCAACATCAGAGCAGTCCCAGACAATTTGTAAAATGGGTTAATTGCCTGTTGCTTGCTGTTAAACTCTTATAAACGCAAGTATGGATGCTCCGTTTAAACCAAATAAAGGACGAGGATAATATCTAGCACATGGGCTGGCAGAGAACAAAAGCATTAAATACAATGTGAATTTCAATATGATTAAAAATGGCCGCATTATATCGCATATATTTTACGTCTTAAAACATCTACAGATGTGTCTTTTCTTTGTGTGTGGCTGATGATGTGTTATTTACATGTGTCGTGTTTTTATTTTGATGTAAAAAACGTGACGTCTTGTTTCACTAAACATCCGCGGTGTCCGTCCGTTTTCTGTCTCTGTGGGTCCGTGTGCCCCCCCGCTCGCCCACTGCCGACTTGCTCGCTTGTTGGTGGCTGTTGGAGGCTCGCAGTGCGTTGATGGGAAGTGGCATGGGAACACTGGAGCGCTGGAGCACTGGGAGCACCCTCGCTCAACACACAGACCCCCTTTCCATCCCTTCACTTCCTTCATCCAACCATCCATCCACCCCTCCTTCCTTCCTGCCATCCCTCCCAGCCCACGCACGCTCTCTCTCACTGGGGCGTGCGCCTGTGGTACGAGTGCAGCATCCCCTCCCTCTCTCCCTCTCTCCTCTTCTCCTCTCTCCCTCCCTCCCCTGCCCTCTCGTCTCGTCCTCTCTCGCACTCTCTCTCCTCTCTGCGCCTCTCTGTCTCTCTATCACCACCTAGTCCTCATTCTCTTCCTCCCCGGTCCCTAAACTGTGGTAAACGGCCGAGTCTCTTCCTGTTTCCTCTGCGCTGCTGGAGCGATGCCTGGACATTTGCGATTCATCAGCGAGAATTTTTTTTTTCCCAACTCTTTTCAGTTTTTTTCCTTTTTTTTTTAGGGGGGGTGTGGGGGTGGGGGGGTGTGGGGGTAGTTTGCTTTTGTTGTTGACGCCACCGCTGGAGGAGAGAGAGCGAGAGAGAGAGAGAGCGAGAGAGAGAGAGGAAGAAGAGAGAGAGAGAGAGAAAGAGAGAGAGAGTCCTGTAAAGTTCTGGTGACTCCAGAGTAGCGTTCTGCCCACCACAACAGACCCCAGCCACCGTACTCGTACACACGACCCCCCCCCCCCCCCCCACACACACACACACACACACACACACACACACACACACACACACCACACACACACACACACACACACACACACACACATCGACGCTCCCCTGACGATAGCCACTCCCTCCTCTCCCCACGGGTGCATCCAGCCTACGCGCCCACACCCACACCCACACCGCAAACAAATCGCATGCAAAACGCAAAAACTCTGTGCAGCCCGGCACGTATCCTGTCATAAAACTCATAATGGCGCAAAGTAAACACGCGGCGCGATTGGATTCGAATGCGAGAACGGAACGCAGAGAGGAGGAGGAGGAGGAGGAATGACGTTCTCATTTGCCGACGTTCCTGCCAGCGCCAAGGGAGGAAAAGTAAATAAATGCGTTGTAAATCTGTCCGCGCTCTCCGCCCGCCGCGGCGCCTCCTCGACACTTCCTGTTCCGTGCTGAATTTTCCCGGCCGCTAAGTGAATTATAGAAGCCGTCAGAGGTCACGGAGCCGAAACAACACCTCGCGTCACAGTGAATGTAAATGCTGTAGGTTGTCGGATGTGTTATGTGGCGCAACCGGCCGTTTGCTTTTTTCTTGGCAATAAAACGACTGGACAGACAGACGAGTCGTTTTGATTATTACGATGAAGAGATTTCCCGTCGTTGGCATATATACGTTTAAAGGGGTCTTTTAAATGGCATATACATTAAAGGACACGGTCCACTGCCTGTCCATGGAGACGAATGTGGCAGAACACACCAAATTGGCAGCTGTAGTTATTTGTGTTTGTTAAAATGCACATTGAAATCTAACTTCTTCCCACCAAGACCAGATTGGCCATACATTCCAAGGACTGTGTGTGTGTGTGTGTGTGTATGGGCTAAATCATTTGATTAGGGTTCATTTCTGCATGTTATTTTCCAGTCCAGTTTTTTTTGTGTGTAAATCAGGTAGAAATGTTAACCGCTTAAGTCAACAACGTGCTCTCTGGTTACTTCTGTTTCTCAGGGATTTAAAGGTTTCTGTTTTAATTTCCCCATTGAATTTGCGATTATTTCAAAGAACTGCGATACAATTTTGTTTCTGCAACAAAGCATTGTTAAACAAACGTGAAGAAACGAATTACGTTCTAAGTTATTTTGTTGATGACACATGCCTTCTCTGCTTATACGTTGGTCGACGCTAATGAAACGAGCCACGGTTTCGAGTTGCGCAGGAAATTGGGCATTGAACCGGAGAGCACTTCCTTTCTCATATGGCCTCATTGGAGAGCAACGTGTTTACTCGAGGAGAGCTCCGCGTTGCCGACCACCGCCGCCGCCGCCCGCCGTCCCAGCGTCTCCAAGGGCCTCCGTGTTTAGAGAAGGGGTCCTTGTGGCTTGTGCGTCTAACTCTGCGGACAAGGAAAATTATTGTTGTATTCCTTCAAATATTTTTTCTTTTTCTCGCGTTCAAATGACTCCTACGTTACCTAGAGTTGCGGAGCGGGCATCCCGGATCATTACAATTCTTTTAAGCGATCCATTCGCAACACAAAACAGACAACCTATAGGCCTGACCGCTTTAAACAAAATGTACATTCTTGTGTGAGCGGACCCAAACCAATAGTGCGATCGCACGTTTGATCGCTTAAGTATTTCTGACGGGATTCACAAAGGAAAACTTTTTTGGTGAGTTAGCCAACGGAGCTGCTGTGTGGGGGGCGGCGGGGGGGGGTTGTGTTGATACTGAAGGCCCTCTCTTCGATGACCACCGTGAGCGTTTTACGAGAACGCGACTTTCGCCAGGTTGAGCATCCTTCTTCTTCTCCTGTATTTAAATGAACTCGCTATTTGCCGATGTTTTTGTGTCTCGGCAAAAAAAACCAACAACAATACTGTAGGTCCAGGGGCGGGTGGGGGGAGTGGGAGGGAGGGGCTTGGGAAATAGCACAGCATCGGAATAAAAGTCTCCTCTTTGGCGTTCACGTCTTCAGCTTTGCATGCGTCATCATAATAATATAATAATTACATGTGGATTTAGTTGTGAGGCCCAGGGCCAAACCGTCCTCTTCGTCCTCAGCCAGGGCGGGGCCACAAGCTTATAGTCTCATAATTGAAGGCGGGACAATAGACTGGGCTTATATCTCAGAGCTGGTCCCCCCCCTTCCAGTAAACAAAACCTCAGCCTGTCGCTGACTGGGCCTATAGAGAGCAGGGGCTTCCCTCTCCAGCCCTCTGAAGAGTCAGGTCACGTGAGCGTCTGCGCCACTTATGGCGTTAAAAACTTCCCCCAGCTGAAATGTCAGTGTATT
>PIJE02001751.1:32915-40415 GCA_002895965.2 Coryphaenoides rupestris
GTCTCTGTGCTTGATTGATACGGTCTGCTGATTTACACTCTTTCATTAAAAGACCTCAGCAACCCCCAACCCCCCCCCACCTCCCCTGGGCTGAGCTGAGGTCAGTGCAGCGGGGGCGAGTCAGTGCGGGGGCGAGTCAGTGCGGGGGTGAGTCAGTGCGGGGGGGTGTGTCAGCGCTCCGGATCAACGGCAGCCTCAGGGCCTCCAATGCGGACGGAAGACCCCCCCCCACCCCCCCGGTCAGACAGGAATACAGACAGACAGACAGACAGACATACATGCCTTGTGAGACGGAGACATCGTCCCCACCCCCTGTGTGGGAGTGACCGGTGGTGGTGGTGATGGTTTGACCTTTTGACCTCAGGACAAAAGGGCGCCGTAAACCAGGAAGAGGAGGGAGCGATGAAGAGACAGGTGTTGTCTGAGTTTAACTCCAGAGTCTGCTGACTGGAGTGGAGGTGCAGAAAGTTTTGTAACCCTTCGTCTTTTTGTAAACACGTCCCAGTGTTTGTTTTTTTTCATTACACACACCAAATATGTGTCTAATATCTGTCTATGTCTTCATGTGTGTTTTTTTTTAAGTCTTACACACCTTTCGCTCAGTGGGCGGTCGGGCAGAGGGAGGGAAAAAGGAGAGAAAGGAGACGAAGAAACAATTGGCTTTTGTCTTCAGTTTGATACGTTCCCTCGTGCGAGTCCCATCACCGCCGCATATCCACATTATAACATAAAATTGTAAATGGTAAATGGATTGCATTTATATATCGCTTTTATCCAAAGCACTTTACAGTATTGCCTCACATTCACCCATTCATACACCGACGGCGGTGCCAACCATGCAAGGTAACGACCAACACGTCAGGAGCGGTGAGGGTTAGGTGGCGTCTTGCTCAGGGTCATGTTCGGTATGAACCGTGGTCCGGATTCTCTAGTGTATCGCCACGGCGATGAGGCTGTGCGTCTAGTCCTCCAGCTCATCCTGACTATGGAGAGTTAGAGTTTTAATGGCATCGAGAGGACCGTCTCCATCTTCAAAACCCACTAATCACGCCTTGCGATGATTTAACGTCCCGGCTTTTAGACCTCACGCGGGGGGCCGTCTTGTACAGCAATGAAATAAAAGTCAATAATGATATAAACACCCCCCCACACACACACACACCACCCCCCAAAAAATAAAATAAATGTCCAATATATACATTTCATTGAGGCCCCGGTCACGGCGCAGCTCGAAGCAAAATATGAGAGTTTATTTAAGATAACATGGCGTTGTCGGGGGGGGGGGTAGTGAAAGTGGTTCATTCGGCGGCGGTCTGCAGCATGACTGGCGAGTGTGATTGAGACATCACATCCCGCGGTGCAGTGGCGTCCGTCCATTCCCGCTATCCTGCTGCCTCAGCAGCGCCGAGCGGGGCCTGAGCCGACAGCATCCACGCAGCCAGGCAGCCAGGCAGCCAGGCAGTCAGGCAGCCTGTCCGCAGCCAGGCAGCCTGTCCGCAGCCATGAGTAGGCTTCCAGTTTGTCTGCGCTGGCTGGAGCCGACACCACAGCATGCAGCCACATCACACCACATCCACACCACACCAATGTATTGTGCGTAGTGCATTTGTATTAGCGGGCGGCGCACTCACTCAGCGACATTCTGACTGGTTTTTAATGTTTGTTTTTTGACAGGGACGCTAAGTGGGGACAAGCAAGTAAAATGTGAGGTTACGCGGGTCTGAAGAGAGAGGCTGCTTCCCCCGTGGTGTCACACACCACGGGGGAAGAGATGTGGGGATTCTGGATTTGGTTTGGTGGTCGATCGTTTTCAATATTATTTATTGGTTTGAATTATGCCTGCTTGGGCTTGATGGTGTTATTGTGAGTCTTTGGGGAAAATATATTTGTTCTTGTGCAAAATATATCCTCGTCATACTTGGTGTGATATCAAAGGTCTGCTTTTGCAGCTTATTACTGCCGTGGGATGACTTCTGATAAATTCAGTGAAATCTTTTTAGATTCTCATAGACTGACTTATCTCTTTATCTTAGAGATACTGACTATTATATACTAATAATAACAATAATATATCATCTACTGGCTATGTCTTTCTGATTCCATTCAACTTTTAATTTACACTTGAAAGGGCTTTTATTTGGAATTGTATATACATATATATATATATATACTGTATATATACAATTTCTATTCTTCTTCTTCTTCTTCTTCTTCTTCTTATTATTATTATTATTATTATTATTATTATTATTATTATTGAATGGTGATGTAATTACATCATCCCATATACAGTATAACATGAATCCCATATATCACATGCATATCTGCTGTGGTCCCATGTATATGTATATATACACTATATACATGTAGGCCTATATATGGTATCACAACAATGTTTGCAGAGGTACTAATTAAAATGTGAAAGACTAAAGTATGAACATTAATCTCCAGCTAAATCATTAATCATTGAATGAGATGAAAATATAGAACAATTTAGAAAGCAAACGAGTGTAGCTGAATACAAAAAATACACATTACACACACAGTTACACATCCTCCACAGCAGCTATACGTGGACATAATCAGATCCCATTTCAAATCTGGAAGTAAGGACCATTTCATCCAAATCAAAACGGTAGGGAGACTTTGCTTTGTTTGGGTTGCACAGCTCAATGGAAGCACACTCTTTGGATTACGGGTCATGATTTAGGGAAACAGAGCCCGCTAACGTCCGCACAAGATGAACAGGCTTACACTGGAAAAAAAATTGGTTGGATAAACAGCTTTTTTTTCTTTGCAATGCAAGATTCGGTTCTCCTTCCCAAATCTCACTTCCTCACTTTCCTCCCTCCGTTGTCATCGACCTCATCTCTCTCTCACACACACACACACACACACACACACACACACATCGACGCTCCCCTGACGATAGCCACTCCCTCCTCTCCCCACGGGTGCATCCAGCCTACGCGCCCACACCCACACCCACACCGCAAACAAATCGCATGCAAAACGCAAAAACTCTGTGCAGCCCGGCACGTATCCTGTCATAAAACTCATAATGGCGCAAAGTAAACACGCGGCGCGATTGGATTCGAATGCGAGAACGAACGCAGAGAGGAGGAGGAGGAGGAGGAATGACGTTCTCATTTGCCGACGTTCCTGCCAGCGCCAAGGGAGGAAAAGTAAATAAATGCGTTGTAAATCTGTCCGCGCGCTCCGCCCGCCGCGGCGCCTCCTCGACACTTCCTGTTCCGTGTGAATTTTCCCGGCCGCTAAGTGAATTATAGAAGCCGTCAGAGGTCACGGAGCCGAAACAACACCTCGCGTCACAGTGAATGTAAATGCTGTAGGTTGTCGATGTGCATGTGGCGCAACCGGCCATTTGCTTTTTTCTTGGCAATAAAAACGACTGGACAGACAGACGAGTCGTTTTGACTTATTACGATGACAGGAGATTTCCCGTCGTTGGCATATATACGTTTAAAAGAGACTTTTAAACGGCATATACATTAAAGGACACAGTTCACTGCCTGTCGTGGAGACGAATGTGTGCAGAACACACCAAATTGGCAGCTGTAGTTCATTTGTGTTTGTTAAAATGCACATTGAAATCTAACTTCTTCCACCAAGACCAGATTGGCCATACATTCCAAGGAACAGTGTGTGTGTGTGTGTGTGTGTATGGGCTAAATCATTTGATTAGGGTTCATTTCTGCATGTTATTTTCCAGTCCAGTTTTTGTGTGTAAATCAGGTAGGATGTTAACCGCTTAAGTCAACAACATGCTCTCTGGTTACTTCTGTTTCTCAGGGATTTAAAGGTTTCTGTTTTAATTTCCCCATTGAATTGCGATTATTTCAAAGAACTGCGATACAATTTTGTTTCTGCAACAAAAGCATTGTTAAACAAACGTGAAGAAACGAAATTACGTTCTAAGTTATTTTGTTGATGACACATGCCTTCTCTGCTTATACGTTGGTCAACGCTAAATGAAACGAGCCACGGTTTCGAGTTGCGCAGGAAATTGGGCATTGAACCGGAGAGCACTTCCTTTCTCATAATGGCCTCATTGGAGAGCAACGTGTTTACTCGAGGAGAGCTCCGCGTTGCCGACCACCGCCGCCGCCGCCGCCGCCGCCGTCCCAGCGTCTCCAAGGGCCTCCGTGTTTAGAGAAGGGGTCCTTGTGGCTTGTGCGTCTAACTCTGCGACAAGGAAATTATTGTTGTATTCCTTCAAATATTTTTCTTTTTTCGCCTTCGAATGACTCCTACGTTACCTAGAGTTGCGGAGCGGGCGTCCCGGATCAATTACAAATTCTTTTAAGCGATCCATTCGCAACAAAAACAGACAACCTATAGGCCTGACCGCTTTAAACAAAATGTACATTCTTGTGTGAGCGGACCAAACCAAATAGTTACGATCGCACGTTTGATCGCTTAAGTATTTCTGACGGGATTCACAAAGGAACACTTTTTTGGTGAGTTAGCCAACGGAGCTGCTGTGTGGGGGGCAGCGGGGGGGGTTGTGTGATACAGAAGACCCCCTCTTCGATGACCACCGTGAGCGTTTTACGAGGAACGGCGACTTTCGCCAGGTTGAGCATCCTTCTTCTTCTCCTGTACGTTGCTGTATTTAAATGACTCGCTATTTGCCAATGTTTTTGTGTCTCGGCAAAAAAAACCAACAACATACTGTAGGTCCAGGGGCGGGTGGGGGGAGTGGGAGGGAGGGGCTGGGAAATAGCAGCATCGGAATAAAAGTCTCCTCTTTGGCGTTCACGTCTTCAGCTTTGCATGCGTCATCATAATAATAATAATAATTACATGTGATTTAGTTGTGAGGCCCCAGGGCCAAACCGTCCTCTTCGTCCTCAGCCAGGGCGGGGCCACAGCTTATAGTCTCATAATTGAAGGCGGGACAATAGACTGGGCTTATTATCTCAGAGCTGGTCCCCCCCCCTTCCAGTAAACAAAACCTCACCTGTCGCTGACCTGGGCCTATAGAGAGCAGGGGCTTCCCTCTCCAGCCCTCTGAAGAGTCAGGTCACGTGAGCGTCTGCGTCACTTATGGCGTTAAACTTCCCCCAGCCGAAATGTCAGTGTATTGTGTTGTGTGTGCGTGTGTTTGTGTGTGTGCACGCATTTGTGTACGCATGCGTGTGTGTGGGTGTGTGCGTCGGTCTATGTGTGTGTTTGTGTGTGCGTGCGTGCATGTGTGTACTCATGTGGGTGTGTGGGTGTGTGTGTGCGTGCGTGTGTGTGTGTATGTGTGTGTGCGCCCACGTGTGTACACATGTGTGTGTGGGTGTGTGTGTGTGTGTGTGTGTGTGTGTGTGTGTGTGTGTGTGTGTGTGTGTGTGTGTGTGGTGTGTGTGTGTGTGTGTGTGTGTGTGTGTGTGTGTGTGTGACACTCCAGGGAGGGGCAGGCCTCTACTGGACTTACCGAGTGCTTTCATAACAGCAGCAGCAGCAGCAGCAGACGGTCGCGTCGCTGAGCCGTGGGATCATCTCTGTTGTAACCGCCAACCGTCACCGAGGGGGGTGGTCGTTGGTGTGGCTGTGGTCCCATTGTTGTCCTCACCTGTCTGAGGCTGAACCACAGACTACCTGTTGGGATGTAGTCCTCTTGTCCCTCCTCTGCCCTCCCCTCCCCTCTCCCTCCTCTCCCCCTCTCCCTCCCCTCTCCCTCTCCCCCCCTCCCTCTCCCCTCCTCTCCCCCTCTGCCCCTCCATCTCCCCCTCTGCCCTCCATCCCCTCCCCTCTCCTTCCCCCCTCCTCTGCCCTCCTCTCCCCCTCTGCCCTCCATCTCCCCCTCTGCCCTCTCCCCCCCCTCCCCCTCCTCCCTCATCCTCACCCCTCCATCTCCCCCCTCCCTCCTCACCCCTTCACCTCCTCCCTCTCTCCCTCCTCCTCTGCCCCTTGCCCCGCCCCCCACCAACTATACATCATAAAGAAAAATGAGAACACAGGAGAACACTATTATAAGTATGACAGCAACTTGTGTCAGCTCACCTTAGTGAAATGAAAATAAACGTGACGCCAAAGCCCAATGAATGAGTCAGACACACACTGTCCATGTGAATGTAAAGCCACGTACTCCCAGGTTCTATAACGTTCTCCTGCGTGGTTCACTTAGTGGTACCGACAGCAGGTCTGACACAGCGGGAACGGCCACAGAGGGAAGGCATATAAATAACTTAAAGTGGAAGATGGAGGCGCCCAACACTGACCTTTCCGGTGGTGGAAACACTCGGTTGAGAGAGGGAGAGAGACAGAGAGAGAGAGAGAGAGAGAGAGAGAGAGAGAGAGAGAGAGAGAGAGAGAGAGAGAGAGAGAGAGAGAGAGAGAGAGAGAGAGAGAGAGAGAGAGAGAGAGAGAGAGAGAGAGAGAGAGAGAGAGAGAGAGAGAGAGACAGAGAGAGAGAGAGAGGCAGAGAGACAGAGAGAGAGAGAGAGAGAGATAACAAGAGAGACTAGTAGGACCTCTCTCTCTGTCCTTCTCTCTCTCTCTCTCCCTCCACTCTCTCCTCTCTCCTTCTCTCCCCCCTCTCTCTCTCCTCTCTCTCCCTCTCCTCTTCTCTCTCTCTCTCTCTCTCTCTCTCTCTCTCTCTCTCTCTCTCTCTCTCTCTCTCTCTCTCTTGCTGTTCCTCTGACTCAATCTTCCACGCAGACCCCCGTGCAGTGGAAAGTGTCGGGCTACAGCCTGGCAGACGATGAAGGGCTGTGGGGTGGGGGTCCGGTGGGGTGGGGGTCCGGTGGGGCTACCGGTTGAGGGTGTGTGGGGGTGTGGGGGGGTGGGGGGGGGGGGGGTGGGGCGGGGTGCACACTAACAGGCGGACACAGACGTGTCTTTTTTTTCTTTTCGCAGGCATCATATTTGTCTTAACATTTAGCGGCCGTCTAAGGCAGAGAGTTCAGTCACAGTTCACGGCACAGAGCACCTCCGTTTACAGGGACCGGCCAACAAGCGGCGGCTTTATGTGTATCGCGCTCCTGCACACGCCTCACACACACACACACACACACACACACACACACACACACACACACACACACACACACACACACAACCATGCACACACACACACTGAAACACTTTAATAGGTGCGTATTAATTTGCATTATAAACACACCCACGCTCTGACTGCGTGTGTGTGTGTGCACGTGGTCGTTTTGTGTGAGTGTGTGTGTGTGTGTGTGTGTGTGTGTGTGTGTGTGTGCGTGGTGGTTTGAGGTCAGTGTGTCTTGCCCTCGTGTTTGCCATGTGTCTGTGCACACATCCTCTTCCGTGTATGTGTGTGTGAATGTGTGTGTGGTGTGTGTGTGTGTGTGTGTGTGTGGGTGTGTGTGTGTGTGTGTGCTAGACAGTAACACGGGGCGCCTTCCTGGGCTGCACCGTCATCATCGGTGTGATCGAGGATCGGGTCTCTGTGCTTGATTGATACGGTCTGCTGATTTACACTGCTTTCATTAAAAGACCTCAGCAACCCCCAACCCC
>PIJE02001751.1:64256-79256 GCA_002895965.2 Coryphaenoides rupestris
TTTCCCCCATTCATTGAACATCTCGTGGAACATATCTTAAAATCGGATTAATTAACATGAACAAATGTTATTAATTAACCTAAAAAATGAAGCGTTCACCGATATACCTGCCGTTTGTTGCTTGGTATAATCCCAAGGTAGTCCAGGCGGTGAAACAGTCAATTGTTTGCATTTATAATTATTTATTTTAAGACGTGATTTATTGCAAAGTTCTTGTCAAGGTGAGAAGCAATTGACAGAATTAGCGAGATATGACAGATGGATGTCCCTATGATAATTAATAGATTCAAACTGATTTTAATTGTTTGATTGGATTGTGGTGAGAGGGATGTCAAAAGAAGCTAAGTATCCATGTTAAAAGTCATATTTAAAAAAATTTGTTGTAAAAAATCTGTTAAACTGGACTAACTTAGATCTTCAACCTCATCCTCAACCTTCTCTCTCCTGCTTCACTCGCCAACATGTACAATAATGCGACTTTCAATTGCTTTATAGTAATTGTTTGTTTGTCTTTTCTTTGTTTCTGTTGCTGTTTTTCGTTGCTCTGTTGTTTTCTTTGTTTTTATGACTTGTAAATGCTAATGTTACTTGAAAATAGTGTAATGTTTGTGACGGGTGCTTTATTTGTTCCTCAGAGCCTGTACATTATATTTGTGCAAGGCGTCTGCTTTGTGTCACGCATCGACATGCCGCACATAGTTGCTCATGCATCACAACACACACGCACACACACACACACACACACACACACACACACACACACACACGCCTGGCGCATCTCCTAAAAACCACGACACGGCTTCAATTAGCCCCGCTAACGATTAGCGGATATGCTTACCTGCTTCACACCTGCAGTCTCCCTGGCTGGGCCGTCCGCAGCGCTCCCCTCCAGGCCTCTGGGCCACCACTTCCCCCCCCCCCCGGCTGCCACCCATCAATCTCTGCCAGTAACTCAGCTGTTGGCGTCGGCAGATTACACCGCAGCCACCGCAGCTCCCGCGCTCTGCAGAACAGAACAGAACAGACGGAAGTCGACGTCTCTGTCTCCGCACCTTCAGATCTACAACAAGTGTGCAGCTGGAGGGATCACTCCCTTCCCCTTTAGCCTCCCCCTGCAGAGATCAAGACAACAGTTTTCTGGAAGCCAGAGCCGTGGTGCGCTGCTGGGCTCTGTTGTTGTGGTGACCTTGGTAACACAAGAACTCCCTCTGTCCCGCTCCCATGCTGTTGTTGTTCCTGGTGTTGTTGTTGTTTCACGAGATCCAAAGAAAATCCACAACTCCGTGCCCCCTCTCCTAAGAACACCACATTTGTGTGTGTGTCTGTGTTTGTGTGCGTCTGTGTTTGTGCGTGCATGTGTATTTGTGTGTGTCTGCGTGTCTGTGCGCACGCGGACATGTGTGTGCGTCTGTGTGTGTGCGAACTTGCATACAGTATGTGTATGTGTGTGTGTGTGTATGTGTGTCTTTGTGAATGTACACGCATGTGCCTGTGCGTGCCTGTGTGTGTGTGTGTCTGTGCATGTGTGTGTACCTGCGTGTCTGTACGTGTGTGTGCATCTGTGTGCGCGCACTTGCATCTGTGTGTGTGTGTGTGTGTGTGTGTGTGTGTGTGTGTGTGTGTGTGCTCGCGTGTGACACAAACATATGGATACGTGGGGATAAAAAAAAAAGCTAGCGCACACGAACACACAATCCGTCAACATGTAACCGAGCAAATCATCTCTGCGCTCAGTGGGCTGGCTTTAATCTCTAATCCAGATATTGAAAATTAGAGACAGCAGTTCTGCTCTGTGGCCGGCTCTGTTGGTATCTTGTCTTCCTCTCTCTGTGCTCTCATTTCCTCCTCCAGTCTCGGTCCAAGCAGAGAATCCCTCCACCAAGATTCCCCCCTCCGGATCGGAAAATAATTGTGGCCGAGTCCTCCTTCCTGTAACCACTTCTTTATTTATGTCCCTCCACTGGAGCGGGAGAGAGGAAAGAGGAGAGGAGAGGAGAGGAGAGGTGAAGAGGAGAGGAGAGGAGAGGAGAGGAGGAGATGAGAGAGAGAGGAGAGAGAGAGGAGAGAGAGAGGAAGGAGAGGAGAGAGGAGAGGAGAGGAGAGAGAGGAGAGAGGAGAGAGGAGAGAGGAGAGAGAGAGGAGAGAGAGAGAGAGAGAGAGAGAGAGGAGAGAGGAGAGGAGGAGAAGACAGAAGAGAGAGAGAGAGGAGAGGAGAAGAAGAGAGGAGAGAGAAGAGAGAGAGAGAGAGAGAGAGAGACAGACAGAGAGGAGAGAGGAGACAGAAAGAGAGAGAGAGAGAGAGGAGAGGAGTGACAGAGAGGAGAGAGAGAGAGAGAGACAGAGAGAGAGAGAGAGTGTGACCACGAGGAGAGAGGAGGAGAGAGAGAGAGAGACAGCAGCAAGAAAGAAAAGACTGCAGCGATGAATTGTGGGTAGAATTATTGAAGTGTCCTGCTGGCTCCTCTGTACGTGCACGGCCAGCATTAAGAGTTGCTTCTCCACACATACATTATAACGTAAGGCACGCATAAAGTGACCGCATTCCCGAGTACGGTACGGCACACGGAAAACCCGCCAGGTCTTTGATCCCCGGGCCGTGCCTCATGTCATTCCGGGCCTCGTGTAATGCGTTCCCGTTTGAAAGGCTTGTAACGAGAGAGAGGAAGCGAGTTTCAAAGCTAATCTGGAAACAGGAAACACTTTTTCACTTTGCGTGATATCTCGCTGCAGCGGCTGTACCGGCCTATACTTCTGTTTTTGTAATGGGCCCTGCGGTGTGTGTGTGTGTGTGCGTGTGTGCGTGCGTGCGTGTGTGTGTGTGTGTAAAGTTAGCATCTTCAGTTATTTTATGGCTCGCGGCTAAAATGAACCCCATGTTACCACGGATACCACGGACCGTTTACGTCCAGGGTAATGAAATACACTGATAATGTGTACACTGTTCTCTGGTCTGGGACGACTCATGAAGTCTCGAGTGAAATCAGTAAATCAAGGGATCAAACTCGACCCCCGACCTTGCACCTTGATGAAAAGTCTCAATCGAGACGTTTTCAATTGAACCGTAAATTAAAATGTGAGGTTAGTATCGTGCAATCGCTTCTAACGGGATGAAAATGCTATGATGAAATACGGAAAGTTTACAGTAATACTCCAGCGAAATACTAGCTGCCACAAATGCAAAAACGAGCACACACACACACACACACACACACACACACACACACACACACACACACTCACACACACGCATACAATGGTCATGTCAGGGTTTTTTTTTCCCGCCAAGTCCAATTATAGGGCAGCGAATGGGAGGAGGCATGTGGACAAGGAGGTATGCTGCAGGAGGAGCCAGACAGGTAGGCTGTCTATTGAATATTGAGTTAGAGCAGACATTAGCTCCAGTGCAGTCTCTCTGTCTCAAAGATAGGCTCTTCCCCCCCCACTCTCACTCTCTCTCTCTGTCTCTCTCCCTCAATGTCTCGTCTCCAGCCGCATAGCCTGGATGCCGAGCGCTCAGAGACGGTATATACAGCTCGGGCTACGGTGGCTCGGTTTGCCAGAGGGATCATAAGCTAACTTGATTGATGCAACTTCTTTGCAGCCCGTTCAATCTAATTTGCCTGGAGCCAGCCTTTACGCAGAAATGATGGCCATCAATACAATCCCCCCATATCACTCCCTTTTTGTCTCTCTCTCTCTCCTCTCTCTCTCTGTCTCTCTCTCCCTCGCTTTCTGTCCATCTTCCCATCTCTGTCTGGTCCTCTCTGTCTCCTATGCTCCTTCTCTCACATGCACTCTGTCTCTCGTTCTCTTTTAATCATTGCTTTTGTGAGGATGACGTTAGACAGAGACACAGGGGCGAGTCAGTGCTGGAGGCCTCTGGAGAAGAGCAGAGGAGAGGAGAGCAGACCCAAACTGAGACTTATTGATGAACTTGACAATCCATTATTTAAAAAACATTCTTAAAATAAATACTTTGGAACTTTGGAAATACTTTGGAAAAAAGCAGTTGATTTACGTTTTCACAGTGAGAAAAGAAGAGAAGAATGAGGAAGACCGCGGTGCAAATCTTCCGGTAAGCCCTTGAGTTCGTGAGCGCGAGCGTGCGAGGGGGCGGACATCTTTTGTTTTGGCTGCGTGCTGCAGCACACCTTCATCGAGATGCTCATCTATTATCTATCACCTGTTGTGCGCTGACGCAACGGCAGGTACACGGATATTAAGGAGCAAACTTGGAGAAGGAGAGAAGAGGAGAAGAGAGAGGAGCGAGAGAGAGAGAAGAGAGAGAGAGAGAGAGAGAGAGAGAGAGAGACAGAGAAAGAGAACGTAGAAATATTCGAGGGGGGAGCGCTCTACTCAACAACTTCAGCTAGATGACTGGTACCACCTTCACTAAGAACAGGCAAACATCGCGGTGCCAAGTCCCAACTCTTGGGACTTGGCACCGCGATGGTGGAATGAGCTCCCGGCTGATGTCAGGACGGCCGAGTCGCTCGTCAGCTTCCGCAAGAGACTCAAGACTCAAGAGTTCAGAGTTCACCTGGACTCTACATTACCCACCCACCCTGCCTTCCCCCTGTGAACTCTAGCACCAACTTATTAATAGTACTTGACATTGCTTACCACATTGTATGTTCTTAGATGTTGGCAATGCACTCAGAGTGGCTCTTCTGCTCTTATCCCAGCGATTATGCAGGCAACCTAGCAATTATGAAACTCATTCTATTAGCCTTGCATGCTTGAAACCTGCTCTATTCTTATCTTTATGTTCCACAGTGTCTCCTTCAACAGATGTATTCTTTGTAAGTCGCTTTTGATAAAAGCATCTGCCAAACGCCCGAGATGTTAATGTAAAAAAAGGGAGACAGCAGGATACGAGGAGAAAAGTGAAGAAGTGTGGAGCAGAAGAGGTAAACATTGCACCAGAAACATCTTCACGAAAACCCACACCCAGCCTGTTCTCTCTCTCTCTCTCTCTCTCTCTCTTCTCTCTCTCTCTCTCTCTCTCTCTCACAGAGTTTACAACGATCGCGACGACGAGTGCTTGTATAAATGGGAGCACACTTAACCCAAACTGTTAAAGCCGCCCCAATGACATCTGGGAACGTTGTTAAAAAAAACGGCCAGCGTGTAGACGGACACAAAAGCATCTTCCCTCTTTTTTTTACTAACGTGTGTTTATACGGGGCGCTGGCACACGGCACACGCAACACGCTTCTGTAAACACGACATGGGGGGGGGAAAGGTCACGGCAGGTTCATACAAGTGAAATTCACTTACACGCACACACATGCACACACACACACACACACACACACGCACACACATCGTCGTCAACCGTCACAGCTTTAGTTTCTTTTCTCTGGATTTGAGGTGTAAAATGGCGGCCAGCGGAAAATAGTCAACAAAAGAACCTGATCGGTGAGCACTCGAGTGACGAAGAAGAAGAAGACCCTCTCACTCGGCAGCCTGTGTGTGTGTGTGTGTGTGTGGTGTGTTGTGTGTGTGTGTTTCCCGGGGCCTCACAATGCCTCCATGTGATATGGATACGGATAGCTCTCAGACAGGCAAAGTGGCCGTCTATTGTGTGAGCCGCTTGTACAGAATTCTACACAACCCTGGTTTTTTTTTCGGTTTTGGTTTTTTTCAACTTTCCCCCTCAAAGTCGGGCTCAGGAGTAATTATGATATAATTTTTCCTCTGGATTTCAGCAGGCCGTCTCACTTTACTCAAAGGGTTCCCAGAACTTGGAGCGGAGTTAGGTGGCGAAAGCTCGCATACGGGAGGGTGTCAAGGTTTCACAAAAGGTTCCTCCGTCTGGCTGTTGGCTTTTTTTTTTTTCTTCTACTCAGTTCTTTTCTTTCAGTTTTTTTTATATTCTCTCCCAGTCTTGCACAAAAATAGTCGCCATTCATCGATGTCCTGTATTCTGATACCGGGCCCGACCGAACCGTGTTTGTTCTTGTTGTGTATGTGTGTGTGTGTGTGTGTGTGTCTGTCTGTCTGCCTGTGTGTGTCTGCATATGTGTGTGTGTGTGTGTGTGGTGTGTGTACCTTTTGCTGCTGGTTGGAATGGTCGAATGCTGTGTCATAGTAGTATGAATACTACGTGGTGAAGAAATACTGAACCAAGTATACTGATCAAAAATATTGTGGCCCTATCAGAGGGAGTTTAGCAAGGAATCCGCTATAATAAGCTATTTGTGGACGGCTGTTCTCTAATATTTAAAAAAATAAATCTATACAGGTTCAACAACGTAGACAATGTTCACATTGCCCACAAAGAACGCACAAAATGAACAACAGAAATTAAATCCCCACTCTTACAACTGCATTATCGTGGAACACTTTCACAAAAAGATGGCTCTCTGTCAGGGAGCTGAAAGGATCATCCTCATCCTCATCATCATCATCCTCCTCCTCCTCCTCCTCATCACCATCATCACCATCATCATCATCATCATCCTCATCATCCTCATCATCCTCACCACCACCCCGAGTGCACCCTGGCCCGCAGCGTGTTGACACCCACATGGGGCCGCGCGGTCAGAGCCGCGGAGCGTGGAGTGTGTGAGGGACGCGGCGCCGACAGTCAACAGTCAAGTCCTCCCCTGCTGCTGTTGACACAATAGGAACACGGCGTGTCCCCTCCATGGACCGATAGTGAACCGAGGCGCGGCGACTTCGCTCGCTCATTTTAATGACGCCGGTTATGGATTTTTTTTAGCGTGTAGCCTTTTAGCCTATCGGTCGTATCATACGGTTGTGTTGTCTGTCTATATTGCATCGCCTTTGTTAAAAAAAATGTTATGTACAAACCACAGACTATTATAAAAGGATATGAACTCAAAGCAAACAAGACAAAAGTAGTAAATAGTAAATTACTCTCTCGTAAAAAAAGTCAAACTTCAGACTTCAGTTATACCTGAAGTCTGACACAAAGTACAATTGTCTCATGCATATCCTTCTCACTATATGGACACCACCTGTCTTGTAAGTTTGTTTGCGGGTAAAAAGTAAGACTTTGTCATTCCGTTCTTCCTCTTATTTGACAAGGACACAGACGGACTCTGACGTTGTCCACGTCAACACCGGGGGCTGGGGGCTGGGGGGTGGGGGGGGGGGGGGGGTGAGCGCCAACCTATCGATCGCGTCCGCGGGGGGACAGATAAGCTGTCGGCGCTGGCTGAACTGTGAACAGCAGTCGTTGGAGAGAGACTGCTGAGTTGTATGGTTCATGGTCGGCTCACAGGTGGTGGCGGTGGGGGGGGAGGGTGCCCGTGTGCAAAAGGCATGTCCAAAAAAAACATACAACTGAAAAATGTAAAATGTAAAACATGCACAATGCATACAGGGCATTTATAACTATTATAATACTATTGTAACTTACTAACTTATGCTACATTGTTCGCTTGGATAAAAGCATCTGCCAAATGCCCTAAATGTAAATGTAATTGTAATAACATTCAATACATATGTGATATCGATTATATTGCTCCCAAGATAAAGTAAATATGTGGTTTGTATTAAATTATAACATACAACATAACATAACATTATAACATACAACAAGTGTGGAACATCAAGTCAACAAAATATAAACATGTGGGATATAATTGAACTATAATATGCAATTCTCAACTCATTGGATTTTGGCTTTATTATAAAATGCATTCAGAATTTTCATTTACGGAACATAAATTACAGAACGAAATCAGAGGAAGCGTACACGGTATTTAGTATCATGAAAATGATGGAGAAAGAAACAACGATATGTCAATGTCATATGGGCGTCAGAATCTGCAGGAAAAACGATCATGTTTGCTCTGCCGCTGTATGAGTCAGATGGACGTGCGTGCAGATCTATATCTCTACTGTGTGCTTTGCTGGGCCTGGGCGGGGGGGCGGGGGGGGGTGCACCCCATGGCAGGACTCTGTCTCCTGTCCGGCCCCCCGTCTCCCAGCAGCACACAAAGGGAACGAGATGACAGAGACCACAATACCTCGCTGAGCCTTTAAGGGAAAAATCCATGCATGGATTTTTCGAGTTCTGTCCCAGCCCTGCTATCTCCTCCCCCCTCCCCCCTCCCCCTCCCCCCTCCTCTCTCCTCTCTCCCCCTCCTCTCTCCCCCTCCTCTCCCAAGCCTTCCTCTACCGGATCAATTCCATGCTGGCCTTTTTATTGACTCAGGTAAAGGGCTTGTGATACAGCAGTCAATGTCTGTGTCTGTGCAGTGTTGTGTAGGGGGCCGGCCTGAGTGTGTGTGCGTGAGTGTGTGTGCACGTGTGTGTCTGTGCACGCATGTGTGTGCGTGCATGTGTGTGTCTGTGTTTGTGCACGTGTGTGTGTGCACGCTTGTGTGTGTGTGTGCCTGTGCACATGTGTGTATGTGCACGCATTGTGTGTGTGTGTGTGCATGTGTGTGCGTGCACGTGCATTTGTGTGAGTGTGTGTAGAGTGTGTGTTCATGTGTGCGGGGAAGTAGGGTGGGGTTGGTGGTGGGGGGGCATTCTTACTGCAGTGGGGATGGGTGGGTGTGTGTGTGCATGTGTGTATACCTGTGCATTTGTGTGTGTGCGTGTGTGCGTCTGTGTGTGTGTGTGTGTGTGTGTGTGTGTGTGTGTGTGTGTGTGTGTGTGTGTGTGTGCGCGCCTATCATCCTGAGAGTGGAGCTGGAGTAGCAGCCCCAGGCCTTGGGGGGGGGGGGGGGGGTGTGTGAGGGGGCAGACATTGATCAGCAGGCAGCATGGAGCCAGCATGGAGCTTGCTGGCTGTCTCCACTCCCAGCTAGCCTGGACGGCTGCTCGGGCTGGGGATCCCGATGGTGGGGGTCGGGGTGGTGCTGGTGGTGGTGGTGGGGAGTAGCGGTGATAGCTGGGGGCTATAGCCGGGGCTACTAAATGCTAGTAGGTTGGGTGGAGAGGTGGTCCGGGGGTACACCCACCCACCCACCCACCCAACCTGACTAGGCGGTAACGACTGCAGGAGGATGCAACACCCTCCCCGGAGTCACACGGGACTCCGCATTCCACCCCCGGGGTCTTTACTGCGGCTACTGTAGTCTGCAGCCAGACGACACACACACACACACACACACACACACACACACACACACACACACACACAGACGTCCCCTCCACAGAAGTCACACATTACAGCCGTGAAGACGCAGGACTCGCCCACATCATGAACCCGCAACTCAGGACCTCTCTCCAGATTTAAAGATGGACAGTGAGATGTGTCCCTCCATTTACCCCGTGGTTCACTAAAACCTGCAAAGTCGTGGACTAAAGTCGGTCGCATGTGACACACACACGCACACACACACACACACCCACACACACACACACACCCACACACACTCACCCAAGTGCAGTGTCCTTGCTACACACTGCTGCCTCATCACATTTATTTTTAGATTCCTTTCATATTCGGATTCCCAATCCACAACACCCGGGGGGCGGTGCGCTCCAAACCCACGCCAGACCCACAATGCACTGGGGTAACCCCCCCCCCTCCCCCCACACACCCCCAAGCCCTCCTTCGCAGACCTCAAGCGCTTAATAAAATGCTTACTTCCCCATCTTGCCGGGGTCCTGCAGCCTCTCAGGCATCGCTCCCCCCGGCCCCCCAGGCCCTGGTGCCAGGCTACTTCCAGCAGCCCCCTTTGATCGATAACGGCCCGACTGCCTTGTCTCCTGCCCCCCCCCCCCCTCCCCCCCCTCCCCATCCCCATTGAGTAAACCTCAGAGCAGTAGCAGCATTCCAGCTCCTTCATGACTGGAGCCTCATTAAAAATACATCACATCCAAATTACATTGATCTCTATTATACTCTTTTCATTTACTTTCCCCTGCCTGCCTTCTCCTCCGCCTCTCTCCTCTCTCTCTCTCTCTCTCTCTCTCTCTCTCTCTCTCTCTCTCTCTCTCTCTCTCTGTCTCTCTCTCTCCCCGGCCTCCCCTTTCGTTTGTTCTCCGGTTGCGCTGTGTCATGATGAGGGATTAGCAGAATAGATCTCTCTTCCTGTGAACCCGTGCCCAACAGGTACCTGCTCCCGGCTAGCACACGGCTAGCATCCCAAACCCCGCTGCGGTGATCTTGAAAGCAAGAAGATGATGAAGAGATGAATAAGAAGAAGAAGTAAAGAAGACGAATGGATTATTTATTATGTATTGTTTATTATTTATTATGTATTATGTATTGTTTATTGTTCATTGTTTATAATTTATTGTAATTGTTGTTGTTGTTGTTATTATTGTAGCAGTTATTATTATAATTATAATGATTATTGTTGTTATTATATAATATAATAATATTATATCTAATAAGATTGAATATTTGTATCTATCTTTTTAATAATAACAATTATCATATTCAGTATTGCCAAAGGAAATGCTAATCAAAGTCAGTCTTTCTCTTATTTTATTTGCATGCATCTATCTATAGACATCTATCAGTATCTGAATCCTGTCAGATGGCTGCGATGCTATTGGCCGCATCAGAGGAGCGATCTCATGCTGGCTCTTGGCATTCTTGTTCAAATAGCATTTACATGCAATCCAGGTGGCATTCCTCCGCGAGACGTTTCATATGCTCAGCAGGCCACCGGCTCAGCTGGCTCGGTGCTGGGGATGAGTCCGAGCAGGCCTGCTTGTCTCTATCACACAGACGCCAGGAAAGGCCCTCCTCCCTCCCTCCCTCCCTCCCTCCCTCCCTCCTCCCTCCCTCCCTCTGTCTGATGTTGCCATGTTCAGGGTTGGGTCACATACCGCCCCACCCACCACAGCTCTAAACCCGAAGCCTTTTCTCCTTAATCCTCGGCGCAGGCACGCATTACACAGCAGACGAGACGAAAAATGCACCAATGCAAAACTATATGCTTACAAATATCGACATGAAGATATGTATTGATTTGCGGAATATTGTTTTTAATGTTTTATTCACAAAAAAGTGTATTATTCAAAAAAAGTTATTTATTCTTGTTAATTCCAGAGAAAGGATACAAATATATATATATGTCACCCCATATGTCAGGCCAACGTCATAGAAATAGAATAGAAAACAACAACTTTTTACGTTAGCGGAAGAATAAATACAAAATAGGATTTTTAAACAAAAAGACGTGTGTTGATCTTTCAAATCCTTCCTATAGGAACAGTGAGGAGAAGCAGCCCAGCCACGGCTGCAGGTAAGGTATCCCATTCCTACCTATTACCACGGTGCCTGAGAGATGTGTGGCTAAAGCTAAACAACAGAAACTCATTAGGGGGGTCAATTCAATTTTAAAAACCGTTGCAGAGGCTCTTTTGAAGGAACAGATCATTTCTGGAGATTGCCCGCAGGATCCTCCTCTCCAGTTCTTCTTTCCCAGGGTCTCTGCAGGGTTTTTTTCTCCTCCACTTCTAAGTGTTTCTTGTTTTGCTGCCGGAGGGGCCCTACAGAGAGAACATGGAGAACAAGGCGGTGTTGTCAATTCATCCCACTAATACGACCTTCTGAGGCGCTGGCCGCTAATAAAAGGCCAAAAGATTGAACAAAACGACGTGAGAATGTGTGTTCATCCTCGTCTTTTTTCTACTTCGTCTTCTTCACTAAATCACACCAGAATCTTAAAAAAACAACAACAACAAAAACCGTGATGATTCATTCTTTGCATTTGGGTCATTCAGGTCCATGATATGCTGTTTTGAAAATCCATAGAAACTATATTATTATGACATTATTTAAACTCTAGTTTTTGACAATTGATATTTATATTCACATTAGGAATGAATTATTGAATTGAATTATTCCAAAGACCCCGACTTGGACTCCAGGCTTGAGTGTTGTCCGGTGCCAGTGGCATGGTGCTCTGGTCATGTTATTTATAAAGGTATGGAGACAAGAGAGCTAATGACTGGATGTGACGCGTGGACGTTTACTAGCAGACTGAGAGCTCTGGGTTCTGTCTCCTGTCTCCTGTCTCCTGTCTCCTGTCTCCTGCAGGGCGTTCTGTTCTGGCAGCAGGAAACACACACAGCTCACCAGGGGGAGCACTTTCTGCTGAGCGGCAGTGTGTGTGTGTGTGTGTGTGTGTGTGTATGTGTGTGGGCCTGCTCTTGTATACATATCAATGTACACACACACACACACACACACACATTGAGAAAGCGGTGCATTTAATTCATCGGTGTAGTTGCTCTTTTCCATGTAATTAGTGTCTTATTACATGTGTGTGTGTGTGTGTGTGTGTGTGTGTGTGTGTGTGTGAGTCTGCGGTGGCCGGCTTCCCTGGCCCTGCTGCTGCTGGGGTCCAGCGCCTGTCTACTCTGTACATTGAGACTCTGCTTCAAAGCGGGGCCGGCCCTCCAGTGTAGCCATCGGGACTCCAAACAATAAATCACGCGTGCCGGGGTGCAAACTCTGCTAGTGCAGCGGAGCAGGAAATGAGAGCTTTTCTAGCGCAGCCTTTGCAACTCTAGCTTTCCGTTTGAACCCCCCCCCCCCCCCCCCCCCCCCCCCCGACCGACCGCAAAGACGTCTTTAAAAAAAAAATCTCTCTCAGATGCTGCAAACGAGGGGACCTTTGGCCAACCCCACGCTTAATATGTCAAGTATGCACAGCTCATCAAGAGACTTTGACGTGGCGAGCACCCGCGGCCAAATTCATCATAAAATAATAGGACTGCTCTGACGGCCGCACCAAAGAGAGAGGAGGGGATTGTTCACGGTGGAGCCTGAGGTTACAGTCTGAGGCCTCGTGCTGCTCACCTACCATCACACACAGACTGTGGAGCCGGTTCCGGTAGCCAGACGGCCGGAGCAGAGCTGTCAACAGTCAGACACAAGACACACACCCACACATCCACACACCCACACACCCACACACCCACACACCCACACACCCACACACCCAGACATCCAGACATCCACACACCCAGATATTCACACACCCAGACATCCACACACCCACACATCCACACACCCACACATCCACACACCCACACATTCACACACCCACACATCCACACACCCACACATCCACACACCCACACATTCACACACCCACACATCCACACACCCACACATCCACACACCCACACATCCACACACCCACACATCCACACACCCACACATCCACACACCCACACATCCACACACCCACACACCCACACATCCACACACCCACACACCCACACATCCACACACCCACACATCCACACATCCACACATCCACACATCCACACACCCACGATTCTGGTGGATTACGGATTGGCTGAGATTGCGCACTTCCCCTCCCCCTTTCCCCACTAAAATCTCACAATACATACATACATACATACATACATACATTATACATGCATACATAGACACATATGTACCTAATGTGGGCCTAAAGTATAATTTTTGCAATCAAATTTCGAATCACACAACTTCGGCTGAGTGCGTCTAATACAATTATGTCTTCCATTTTTCTTTTTAATACAGATATGCAAAGAATTTGGAAATGATTGACACGTGCGGATGTTCCCGGTGCTAGTGTGTCTCCGAGGGACAGTGGTGTGGGAGGGAGGCGCGGAGGTGACGGTGGAGGCGGTGGAGGCGGAGGCGGAGGCGGAGGCGGAACCCGAGTTTCTATGGCGACGGTAATGAGCGAATGAGGTCGAGTGCGAGGACCCGGCACTGCGACGCGCTCTGTGCCTCCCTTTGTGTCCACAACAGTGGAAATTAGGAGACGCAGGAACAACAGGACTGAGTACACATGACCTAATGAGGGTCCTGCTGCATGCACCCAGGCCTGGGGGAGACTCTGCTCTCTGGGTTAGATGGGTTTTTTGAGGGGGGGGGGGGGTCGATTGGTGTGTGTGTGTGTGAGTGTGTGTGTGTGTGTGTGTATCTGTATCTTTGTGTGTGTGTGTGTGTGTGTGTGGATGTGTGTGTTTGTGTGTGAGTCAACGGAAGTTTGAAGGGGGGGGTTGGGGGTGGGGGGGGGTGGATGGGGGGGGGGTGTTAGTGGGAGGTGGACAGTAGGGGCAGACCCAGACTACGCTCGGATACAAATAAGGTCGTTGCCACGCTGCTGTAACTGTTGTGTGTGTTTTATCAAGCGGAGAGACCTGCGGAGCACAACATGAATCATTTAAATGGTTGATCAGTGTTGCATTGATGGACACATTGAAGCAAATTCAATCAATTTTCCTCCTTCACTCCTTCAAAGGATTTCAAACGTCCATCTCTCTTCTCTTTATCCCTCTGCCCTCCTCCTCCACTGTTTTCCCCGCTTAGGCCTCCACCCCCCCCCCCCCCCCCCCGCCACCACCATCACCCTTACACCCAAACACACACACACACACACACACACACACACACACACACACACTGACGCCCCCCCCCCCCCCCCCCCAACTCATCTCCTCTCCCCCTGAGTGCGCTGAGAGGGAGTGACAGTGCTGCTCATTAGACGAGAAACACCGGTCACATGTGAAATTGACCCCGCAAGTGTTCTGGCTGAGCCCCTACGCTTATTTGGGCCCCGGGAGCCCCCAGACCCCCCCCCCCAACTCCTGTCTCCAGCCACCCACCCCCCCCCCCCCCTCTCCCACGCCCTGGTCCTCCCTGTCCCTCGCCCCCCCCCCCCCCCCCCCGTGCTCCTCTCTGCCCTGCTGGTGGAGGAGAGACCGGGAGCCCCGAGGTGTCAGGTATGAGGGTGGAGGGTGGAGGGTGTGGAGGTGGTAGGAGGAGGAGGGGGGTGTGGTTTGTGGTGTAAACAGTGGTTAATGGTGGGATTGTAACAGGCCACTTCAACAAACGATTTGTCTGCCCTTATCTTTTCCCGACAAGCCTGTGTCTCGGAATCGGAAAGATCGTCAAATCGCGATGATGCGTTTTTCTACGTCTACGGCTTTGCTCAATAGAAAAAAAAAATCATTGATCATGAATCAATGATTCAATGAATGATCAGTGATAGTCAATTCTACTCTATATAGAAACAAAGCATCTCAAAATGTAATATTTGCTTA
>PIJE02001751.1:89256-94256 GCA_002895965.2 Coryphaenoides rupestris
ACCGTCCTGTTGCCAGACAAACGCTCTTACCGCCTGAGCTACCGTGTACCTAGCATTGAAGCGTGTTTACACACACACACACACGCGCAGACCCATAAATGTGAGAACAAAAACGTGGAACCTTTTTAAGACGCAGAACCAAACCAAACCTGTGGCCCGCGGGCCGTAACGTGAGTCTTTACGCCGAGCAGCGCCAGCACCAACACACCGCCGCTCTCCAAACCCGCACTTCATAGCAACGTCTCAAAAGAATCGGTTTTTTATTAAGAAGTACTCAGAACTTCATAATATTTAAGTGTGGCGGGGTGTCTTAGGGCTGCTTCTTGGGAACCGCTTCGAACCCTGGGGTGTGTTCCAGCGAGGGGGGGGCTGGAAGGTTCCGCTGGCCGCCAACATTTTTGATTGGATGTGTAACAATGAGGCACACACACACACACACACACACACACACACACACATAGCTCTGTGAACCGAGTGTTGTTGAAATGATTTACGTGGACAGCCAGGCCGTTGGGAGCTCAGACGCAACGCCCACCACCACCACCACCACCAGTATCCCGCCTCTCCGCGCCACTCGCTGTGTGCCACGGTGTGACTTCTGAAACGCAGCCGTTCTCTCTTTGGCGGTTTTTATATGAACAGGATTTTTAAAGACGAACGTGAGCCCAGAACACTGTTTAGCATTTTGGTCCCCGCTTGTCCCCCGATCCCAAACCACGGAGACCTGGAGAGACCCCGAGGTGTTGCGTGACGTGGGACCCTGCTGCAGTGCCCTCAGTCCAGGGGCTGAAGAGAACCTCTCCATGACCTGTTTATGTTGTATTGCAGCCATTTTGTAGACCCCTAGCCTACACACAAACCCGGCCTAGCCTACACACACACACATTTATATCCCTGTCGGAGTGTTGGAGAGAGAGAGAGAGCAAGGGGGAGTGTATGGAAAATCACATCCAGCAGCGTGGGAACTCCGGGGAGCCTCCCCCCCCACACACACACACACACACACACACACACGCACACACACACACACACACACACACACACACACACACGCACACATACCCTTTTCACTTCCTTTCCACACCTGAGATTCAGACACACACACACAAACACACACACAGGAACATCGACCTCCCGACCTCACACACCCCTCCGCACGCACACACGTACACACACACACACACGTACACACACACACACACACACACACACTGCACTGCTCTGTCCTCACCTGCGGCAATAACGTTGTCACGTCATTAACAGAAATTATTGCCAACACCAAAAAAATAACACCAAAAAACTAGGGACGTCGGAGCGCAGGAGGAGGAGACACCTCGCCGGTGACCCTCCCCCTCCCCTGCAGACCCTCCCCCTCCCCTGGTTCTCACACCGACTGATTCCCCCCCCCCCCCCCTCCCCCCTCTCCAGTGGGCTTCGTGCAACGCAAACCCCGGCGACATAACGGCATTCTTTGTCCGTGGCGCGAATCTTTTAAAGAAAACAGCCCAAACATATTCCCCTGCATGTATTTTCCGTGCGCTGACATCTTTCCAGCCGGGCTGCAGGGACACAATGTCCGTATTATCGCCGCTTGCCTCCTGTTATGCACCCGGGGGGGGGGGGGGGGGCCAGGCTTTTAGCAGAGACTCAGGCCCTCTCTGGGGTAGGAGAGTCACAGTCGATCCGGGGTGAGGGAAACCAGGGCTGCCCCCCCCCCCCCCACCCACCACCCACCACCCACCACCCACCCCTCTCCTAACCCCCAGTCAGTGCCACCCCCATCTCACCCCCCCTCCCCCCTCCTCCCTCCGTTTGACTGTTTATTTTCTATTTATCCCCTCGCTGTACTTCACCTCCGTTCTCAGGGGGTGGGCGCCGGGCGAGCCGATGGGGAAAGACCACCGTGTTGGATTGCGCACACACGCACCCTCACACACGCAGGCACCCTCACACATGCACTCTCGAACTCGCAACTCAACAACAACAACAACAACAACAACACAACAGCGCCTCGGCAACGTTCGCCGCTCGGCTCGGCTTGGACTGAATTAAGGTTGTTGTATTTTTATGACTACCGGTTGGTTTCATCATGAATCATTTCTCCAAACCCTAATAGCGCCGGTGGCTGTTGATTGGCGGGAGCGTGCGGCCGAACCTCGTCGCCTCCTCATCTTCCCCCTCCCCGCCGCCCGCAAAACGGTTCAGTCAGTCCCTCCGGGCACGCCATGGGCCAGCGCCACTCCACGCATTAAAGTGGTGTAGTAGCAGCCATGCGGGCAGGATTTAATTCAAGAAAAAAAGCCCCAGACTTATTTCGCGCCTCTAATTATGAGATCCTCCAAACCCCCAGCACCACCACCACCACCACCACCACCACCACCATCTCCTCCACCACCCCCCACCACCACCACCACCACCCACCACCATCACCACCACTACCTCTCCCGTGTTACATTCTCAATCTTTTATTTCGTGTTTTTTTCATTCACCTCAATTTCCACTGAACATCCTGAGCCGGTAGAGGAGCTCAGTTGGATGCGGCCGCAGCGGGCCAATATGGTTCTTATTTGGGGACGTAAAAAAAGATCGAAAATGAAAAAGAGGAGGAGGAGGAGGAGGAGGAGGAGGAGGAAAAAAAGAAAAAAAAAAAAGGGAAACAAAGTGAAGCCGTTGCTGCCTGCCTGCCACCGCCGCGCGGCCTAACCGTTTCCATGTGTCACAGCGTCTCTGCTGTTTCTTCTCTTCGCTTTTTTTTCCCTCCTCCTCCATTTCTCTTTTTTCTTTCCATCTGCGTCCCGCTGTTTCTCCCCCTCCCCCCCCCCCTTTTTTTGCTAAACAGAGAGACTATAAAGAACATACACAAGCAAAGGGGCGGGGCCAAACAAGGTGCAAGCTATAGCTCCGCGGGCCAACCGACCGAGCGACCAATCAGGGGCCTCCGTCGCGGGGCTCTGTCGCGTCTACCCTCGCCTCCGATTGGCTGGCTCGTCCGGGACGCACAGATGTTCCTCCTTTAATGATTTTTTTTTTTTTGTAACCATTAAGTTAATAGTTGTTTATGGCAGTGAAATGCAGGAATGTGAGTGGGTGGGGGGGGGGTGGGGGTGCTGGTTGACGGATTGGGGGAGTGAGGCGATGGGGGGGGGGGGGCGGGGGGGGGGGGGGGTGGTGTGGGGGTGGGGTGGGAGGAGGGTGGGGTGGGGTAGTGATGAAGGGATAAGTAGGAAGAAGAAAGTAGGAAGAAGGCTTGGGCAGACTGGGAACAACTGCGTAGGAGACAGTGGGTTTGAATTACACTGGGGAGGAGGGGGGGTCACATGTCACACCACACACAACACATCACACACACACACACACACACACATTGCACGCCGTTTTGGCACACATACAGCTACATGCACACATATAAACACGTTAATAAATGTATCCAACTTTATTGTTTTGAAACAATAATTAAGGCCCGTCAACGACTTTCATTATCTTACATTACTTACATTAAATGACATAACTTGTTCCAAGACAGACGCTCCGGAGGTGAGGATAATAATGGCTACTGGAAAAACACTTCAACTATGGTGTGTGTGTGTGTGTGTGTGTGTGTGTGTGTGTGAGTGTGTTGTGTGTTTGGTGTGTGTGTGTGCATGTGTGTGTGTGCATGTGTGTGGATTGCATGTGTTGTGGATGTGTTGTGTGTGGATGTGTGTGTGTGTGGTATTGTGTTTGTGATATTTTGAGTCAGTTGTGTGTGTGTGTCGTGTGTGTGTGGTGTGTGTGTGTGTTGTGTGTGTGTGCACACACACACCAGTGACATTTACAAAATGTCCATGGACAAGATAGGAGGATTAATCTGGGATGTCGTGATCAGCTACTGCCTGACATTCCGCCCCCACAACACGCCGTCTCCGCTCCGGCGTCTAAATCTCATGATGGAATTATGATTGATTGGGCATCCGGCCACTCGCTAACACACAGGAGTCAGCGATCGACCAAATGTGGTGTGTGTGGTGTGTGTGTGTGTGTGTGTGTGTGTGCCCCTTGTGCTCCTGTTTGGCCTTTCTCTTCATTTGTGGACGGATATTGATACGGAGACTAGGAGGGGTGGGCGGTACCCCAAACCCCCTCAATCAGAGCCAGGTGTCCCTGTCTGTCTCTCCGGTGGAAAGACGACCAGGCCGCCGCCGCCGCCGCCGCCGCCGCCGTAGCTAACGACGCTAACGCAAACCTGGTGTCGTGTTAGGACGACCATATAAGGAGCCCGCCCTTATTAGGACAGGAAAAATCAGGATCTATGGCCTCTCATGGTGCTCTGTGGAGCGAGACTGTGTGTGTGTGCATGTGAGTGTGTGTGTGTGTGTGTGTGTGTGTGTGTGTGTGTGTGTGTGTGTGCGCATGCGTGCGAATGTGTGTGCGTGTGTGTGTGTGTGTGTGAAGTAAGATCTGAGGAGTTTGTTTGGCAACGGATGTTTATTATTATGTTGTGTGCGACAAGACAAGCGTCTGTTTTATGAAACTCGTTTTTATCTCTCGGTTAATATATCTGTCTGTCTCTCTCTCTGTCTGTCTCCCCCTCTCTGTCTCTCTGTCTCTCTCTCTCTCCGTCTCCCCATGACAGCCAGTGGTAAGCGTGGCTCCAGTGAGTGATGGACACAGAGACCACACCAACGACCACACTCAGATCCGTGTGTGTGTGTGTGTGTGTGTGTGTGTGTGTGTGTGTGTGTGTGTGTGTGTGTGTGTGTTTATTTGCATATCTGGTTCCCACCTCTGTGTACTTTCGAATCAGTAGCCTCTGCAAAATAAGACACAAGCTATTCTGGGGACTGGAGTGTGGGCCCACCCCCCAGTTCATAAGCCAGACTAAATTAGCTGTCGTGAACCACCGTTTTGGATCTATAGACCACAATTTAATGAGGCCATTTATTCTTGTTTGTTCATCTATTCCCCACCCCCTTGGCCGCTCATTTTATCCAGCCAGAAATATTCCCCCCGACTACTGAAAG
>PIJE02001752.1:0-12500 GCA_002895965.2 Coryphaenoides rupestris
ACCAGGAGAACTCACCCACTCCACCAGCCTGACGAAGCCCAGCGGCTCCCGGAGCGGAGAGCCGCTCAGCCTGAAGCCGCTCATCATCCTCTGGGCTTCTGTTCTGTTCTGTTCCGGAGGAAGATTCAGCCAAAAATCCCTGGAAAAAAGGGAAAAAAGGAAAAGAAAGAAAAGAAAACTACTTTTGAGGTGGTTCTGGGCGTGGTGGAGGTGTTGGGTGGTGTTGGGTGGAGGAGAGAGGAGATCAGACGCTCCTACTGCTGCTGCTGCCACGCAAATCTGAAGTAACGGGAGACTGAGAGGCTCCTCTGCGCCGCTGCTCTTTATCACTTTTCAAAGTAAAAGTCCCGCGTCAGCCCAGACACACCCTGGATGTGAACCCTGGACGACTCCTTTCTCCTTCAAAGCTGATGAATGAAGTACTTCTGAGGGTGTAGTGACGTGGTTGTGGTGTACTGTCCCGAATGCACTTCATATACTGTACAACTGAGACCCCCCCCCTTCAAAATAAGAGTCCCTGTGTTCATTAAAAGTCAGAAAAAACATTCAAACTGTGAATATTCAGCATTTCTTAAACCTACTGGTCTACAAAAAGCTTTGTAAGATGGTACACTGTACTAATATATAAAACTTTGTAAGATGGTACACTGTACTAATATATAAAACTTTGTAAGATGGTACACTGTACTAACATATAAAACTTTGTAAGATGGTACACTGTACTAATATATTAAACTTTGTAAGATGGCACACTAATATATAAAACTTTGTAAGATGGTACACTCATATATAAAACTTTGTAAAATGGTACACTGTACTATAATAAAACTTTGTAAGATGGTACACTGTACTATAATAAAACTTTGTAAGATGGTACACTGTACTAATATATAAACTTTGTAAGATGGTACACTGTACTAACATATAAAACTTTGTAAGATGGTACACTGTACTAATATATAAAACTTTGTAAGATGGTACACTGTACTATAATAAAACTTTGTAAGATGGTACATTGTACTAACATATAAAACTTTGTAAGATGGTACACTAATATATAAAACTTTGTAAGATGGTACACTAATATATAAAACTTTGTAAGATGGTACACTGTACTATAATAAAACTTTGTAAGATGGTACACTAATATATAAAACTTTGTAAGATGGTACATTGTACTATAATACAACTTTGTAAGATGGTACACTAATATATAACATTTTGTAAGATGGTACATTGTAATATATAAATTGATGGAGCGGTTTTATAGTCCCGAGTACTGAATAAAAAAACACTACTCTAACACTACAGTTAAAATATATTAGTTTTCTAACAAAATAACAATACTAAGCAGTGTCTCTTCTAAACATGGAGACTCTCTGATTGGCTGGTTGAAATAAATCCAGATGTGACATCACAACTGGCAATGATTCAGAACTCACCCACTCCACCAGCCTGACGAAGCCCAGCGGCTCCCGGAGCGGAGAGCCGCTCAGCCTGAAGCCGCTCATCATCCTCTGGGCTTCTGTTCTGTTCTGTTCCGGAGGAAGATTCAGCCAAAAATCCCTGGAAAAAAGGGAAAAAAGGAAAAGAAAGAAAAGAAAACTACTTTTGAGGTGGTTCTGGGCGTGGTGGAGGTGTTGGGTGGTGTTGGGTGGAGGAGAGAGGAGATCAGACGCTCCTACTGCTGCTGCTGCCACGCAAATCTGAAGTAACGGGAGACTGAGAGGCTCCTCTGCGCCGCTGCTCTTTATCACTTTTCAAAGTAAAAGTCCCGCGTCAGCCCAGACACACCCTGGATGTGAACCCTGGACGACTCCTTTCTCCTTCAAAGCTGATGAATGAAGTACTTCTGAGGGTGTAGTGACGTGGTTGTGGTGTACTGTCCCGAATGCACTTCATATACTGTACAACTGAGACCCCCCCCCTTCAAAATAAGAGTCCCTGTGTTCATTAAAAGTCAGAAAAAACATTCAAACTGTGAATATTCAGCATTTTTTAAACCTACTGGTCTACAAAAAGCTTTGTAAGATGGTACACTGTACTAATATATAAAACTTTGTAAGATGGTACACTGTACTAATATATAAAACTTTGTAAGATGGTACACTGTACTAATATATAAAACTTTGTAAGATGGTACACTGTACTAATATATAAAACTTTGTAAGATGGTACACTGTACTAATATATAAACTTTGTAAGATGGTACACTGTACTAATATATAAAACTTTGTAAGATGGTACACTGTACTAATATATAAAACTTTGTAAGATGGTACACTAATAATATATAAACTTTGTAAGATGGTACACTAAATATATAAACTTTGTAAGATGGTACACTGTCTAATATATAAAACTTTAGTGTACAAAATAACTGTAAGATGGTACTGTACTAATATATAAACTTTGTAAGATGGCACACTAATATATAAAACTTTGTAAGATGGTACACTCATATATAAAACTTTGTAAAATGGTACACTGTACTATAATAAAACTTTGTAAGATGGTACACTGTACTAATATATAAAACTTTGTAAGATGGTACACTGTACTAATATATAAAACTTTGTAAGATGGTACACTGTACTATAATAAAACTTTGTAAGATGGTACACTGTACTAATATATAAAACTTTGTAAGATGGTACACTAATATATAAAACTTTGTAAGATGGTACACTGTACTATAATACAACTGTGTAAGATGGTACACTAATATATAAAACTTTGTAAGATGGTACACTGTACTATAATAAACTTTGTAAGATGGTACACTAATATATAAAACTTTGTAAGATGGTACACTAATATATAAAACTTTGTAAGATGGTACACTGTACTATATAAACTTTGTAAGATGGTACACTGTACTAATATATAAAACTTTGTAAGATGGTACACTGTACTATAATAAAACTTTGTAAGATGGTACACTGTACTAATATATACAACTTTGTAAGATGGTACACTGTACTAACATATAAAACTTTGTAAGATGGTACACTGTACTATAATAAAACTTTGTAAGATGGTACACTAATATATAAAACTTTGTAAGATGGTACACTGTACTGTAATAGAACTTTGTAAGATGGTACACTAATATATAAAACTTTGTAAGATGGTACACTGTACTATAATACAACTTTGTAAGATGGTACACTAATATATAAAACTTTGTAAGATGGTACACTAATATATAAAACTTTGTAAGATGGTACACTGTACTAATATATTAAACTTTGTAAGATGGTACACTAATATATAAAACTTTGTAAGATGGTACATTGTAATATATAAATTGATGGAGCGGTTTTATAGTCCCGAGTACTGAATAAAAAAACACTACTCTAACACTACAGTTAAAATATATTAGTTTTCTAACAAAATAACAATACTAAGCAGTGTCTCTTCTAAACATGGAGACACTCTGATTGGCTGGTTGAAATAAATCCAGATGTGACATCACAACTGGCAATGATTCAGAATTTTAATTTACTGAGGCCATGTTTCCAATAAAACAGCAAATTGCAAGTTAAACTAATTGTAAAACCGGACACTTTTATCCAAAAGTGATTGACGATCAAGTCATTAGGGAGCATTAATGCATTCTTGTTCAAGGGATAATGTTTAGTTTTCTGTTTTTACAAAGTTTTAACGTTCAATTAGATGGCACAGAATGTCATAATCCACAGTTAAATCTGTTAAAAATAAACCACTCAATGCAAAAACAGACAGGGTGAGACCTTTAATCAACGTCTTCTTGACAACAGAGCAACAAGTATGGTTTAGTTAAAATATCAGGGAACTGACTCGTGTGTTGGGGAGAGAATTCGGGACAGACATACAATGACATATACAATGAAACGACGAAGAAAAAATAATAAAAATAAATCACATATTATTTGTATATTTCTTAATGGCACGCCATGACATTCACACAGGGGGCCGCACACACACACACACACACAGGGAGAAACAGTCAGAACGCCAGTTAACTCACGTACTTTTGGATAATTATCTGTTGGTAGAAAACTGTTAAAATAAAAAATAAAATATCATAAATGTCATATTTTCCAGAATGTTCCTTCACCACCCCTTCCCCCCCCACCCCCTCCATAACCTGCCCTCAACTCATTCAGTCAAATACAGTACGTTGTCGTTTGTACAAGAAGGCAGTTTGGCGGGAAAGATTCTTCACTTGATGACATCACAAAATCCCCCCACCCCCCCCCCCCCCAGAACTCAACATCACAAGGTTTCGGGTGACAATGAAGGGTCTCGCAAGTGTTTGGTAGCAAAATTGCCGCGTTGTGTGACGTGGTACGATTTAATTTTTCAAAAATATAACGTATGGACTACGGGAGGAATGTTCCAAGGACCTACAGTAAGTGGCAAGGGGTCGCCTGGGTTAGCGTACGAATAGGAGCCCACCGAAGTAGTTAATTGCGAGTCGATAGCACAGTAACAGAGTTAGGATTTAGGAGTGACGTATACTTCACACATACACCAATTTCTTCACCGTAGACAAGCCGGGGGGGGTGGGGGGGGGATACGAACAGACGGATCCCCGACAAAACAGGACACTTGAGACGTCGGGATTCGAACCTGGGCTTGGCAGTTCTGGTCAACGTTACGTGGCTGTCCCTCAACGCTCAAATTGGCACTCAACCTTCCCAGACTCGTCTTAAGTGTCCCCTTCTTGTCTGGCGAGGCGGGGGGGGGGTATGGCAGTGAAACACAGCGAATGTTACACTGGGACAAATCTATAAAAAGACATTCTTCCATATCTTCCAAACGTGGGATAAACTTCCCATCTGCTGTGACGTGTGTGTGTGTGTGTGTGTGTGTGTGTTAAAGTTCCCACAGCCCGTGAGCCAATCAGAGCCACAGAAAAGCCAATAATCGTTAAGGGAAGGGTCCCGTAGCCCCGCCCCCGACCCACCCCACCCAATCTGAAAACATTTGTATAAAATGGAACGCCACACACACACACACACACACACGCAAAGTCCGAAAAGAAAGAGAACTTCAGTGCACTTACAGCAGCCCACGCACACACGGCCACACACCCAAACGCAACGTGGTTCCGACATTTAACATCTCAGATTCGTAATCCGGGAGAAATATTTAATCATCTTTCAGGAATTATCGGACACACTGTACATATTGTTTTTCTGTAACATGATGGTCGTATACGGGATACACGTGAAAGTTGTTATGAAGGGGGACTAAAAGCGCGGTGGAAGATTCCGAATTTTCGGGAACGTTCGCTTAAAATCACAAAACTTTGAACTATTGATTCCGGAAAGCGTTCGTTTCTGGTTGGAAAAGGTTTTCTCATCGTATCAGCTAAAAAGAAAGAAAGAAAGAAAGAAAGAAAAGCATTCAACCTTTTTTACGTTTATTTAGTCGTCTAGTCTCCCGTAATTACGAGAGAACACAATTTGTTTTTCCTACAGTGTACGTTTGGAACAAGTGCATTCTGGGAAAGGCAGTTCTAGTCCTAGTAGCAAGGAGAGTGACTGATATTACGCTTGTGGAATACGCGAAAAATCACATTTCGTCGGCTGCGAGTTACGATTAATAGCGGGTATTTTTTTTGTCCATGCAGAGTATTCGGAGAGTATATTAGCTAGACCAATATCATGATAAAATATGTAATTTTTTTGTTGAGTTTTTTTTAACCGTTGAGCGACACAATTTAAGCTGCGATGATCCAATGTGAAACGGAGATCAGTGGGAAAGAAATGAGTGTGTGGTACACAGATAAAAATAGAAATAGAAATGCAAATTCAAAACAAAAGTACACACGATGAACATCGTCACGTTAGCTGCAACCGATCAGAAACCACACTCAGAAATTCCCTCCTTCACATGAGAAGACAAAGCTAACAGTATTTCAACATATAGGTTTTTTTTAGGTTTTTTTTTACACAGCTCTGTACACAATACATGGGAGGGGGGGGGGGGCTGGGGGTACCATTGATATGGATGTGGAGTCTTCTTGCTCTCTCTCTCTCTCTCTCTCGCTCACATCTGCCCCTCTCTCTATCATATCTGCCCCTTTCCCTCTCTCTCTCTCTCTCATATCTGCCCCTTCTCTCTCATATCTGCCCTTTCCCTCTCTCTCTCCTCTCTCTCATATCTACCCCTCTCTCTCTCTCAATCTCTCTCAATCTCTCTCTCTCTCTCTCTCTGCCTCAACATCCCACGGCACCGAAAATCGAGTCGCGAGTTGTTGTTTCCAAGCAACCAGATAAACAACAAACAACAAACAACACTCTCTCTCTCTCGTTGTTGAAGTTACCGTCAGTTGCGGTCAGAGGAGGCCATGTGACTCATCGACGGTGAAGGGGGAGGGGTTTCTACCTGGGTGGTCAGGGGGGCGGGGCGGGGGTGGGGGTTTGCAGGTACGTCAACATCAGTGCATCTACCTCCACGCGTCTGGAGGACATTCGAGGCCAACAGGTGAGGGAGGGAAGGGGGCGGGGTTTGGTGTGTGTGTGTGTGTGGTGTGTGTGTGGGGGGGGGGGGGGGGGTGAATATGTAGGTGGTGTGGTGTGGTGGTGGGGGGTGGGGGGGGGGTTGGGGGCGGAGGGGTCAAATAGGCATGGCCTATTTGACACTATTTGAGAAGCTCGTCCTTCTCGCAGTCCTTGAGCTTGGCATTGTCTCTGACGTCATCGAACGTGTACGTCTTGATGATCTTGCCGTTGAGGAACACCGTGTGCAGCAGGTCCTGGAGAGGGCGGAGGTCAGAGGTCAGGACGTAAAGTGTACACGTGTGTGTGTGTGTGTGTGTGTGTGTGTGTGTGTGTGTGTGACCAGCGCCTCACCACTCCGTACTCCTCCAGGTCACCCTTGCCCTCCTCCAACGTGACAAACTGCCCAGTCTGCGTCCGGTGCAGTGACAGGCGACCTTTCTTTGACCTCTTGTTGGGGTCGGCCACGGGGTCCTTGAAGACGTTCACCTGGAGCACGGCGGGGGGGGGGGGGGGGGGGAGGGGCGACAACCGTCATGGGTTCTGGATTCTGCTCACCTTCCTGACTGATCTGCTTCGCTTTATTAAAAATCACACACAAAATGGCTGTAATTCCTACAAATAACCACTAGGCTGCACAAGTTTTTAACGATCATTTAACGCTACATTTTTAAACCATTTGACGCTTTTATGGATTTTAATGTTTATTCTAATGTCCATTTCTATTTTGATGTCTTTTATTTTTTGTTATTTTCATGTGAAGCACACAGTGCATGCAATTTCTCTGCTGTAAAGCACAGTAAGCAAGTAAGTTTTACTTACTTGCTTACTAAATCAAAAGAAATGTAAAGTAAAATAATATTTAGAAGACGGTTTCGTCAAGGAACGGATCGGCCATCTTGCGTTGGGAATCTCACGGCTAGACCGCAAACATGGGGGTTCGAACCAGGAACCTTCTGAGTCAGACACACCCCTCTAAATGTTATTAGAATATCTGGGGGTTTGGAGGGAACTCACCCCCAGCCCGTTGGTGACCACGTAGCTGCACTTGAAGGAGCAGTTGAGCAGATCCCGGGTCAGCTTCTGGAGCAGCGCCCCGCCGGAGCCGAAGGAGATGTTCTCGATGGACCACTTGTGCTGCTTCATGCCCTCCACGATCTGGAGGAGGGAGGGAGGGAGGGAGGAGGAGGGAGAGAGAGAGAGAGAGAGGAGGAGGGAGGGAGGGATGGAGGGAGGGAGGGAGGAAGGGAGGTAAAGCGAAGGAGGGAGGAGGGAAAGCGAGGGAGGGATGGAGGAAGGGAGGTAAAGCGAGGGAAGGAGGGAGGAGGGAAAGCGAGGGAGGAGGAGGGAGAGAGAGAGAAAGAGGGAAGGGAGGGAGGAGAGAGAGAGGGAAAGGGAGGAGGGAGAGAGGGAGGAGGGAAAGCGAGGGAGGGAGAGAGAGAGAGAGAGAGAGGGAGAGAGAGGGAGAAGGAGGGAGGAGGGAGGAGGGAAGAAGAGAGAGAGAGAGGGGGAGGGAGAGAGAAAGAGGAGGAGAGGGAGGGAGGGAGGGAGGGAGGGAGAGAGTGAGGAGGGAATGCGAGGGAGGAGAGGGACGGAAGAAATTAAGATGTTACAGTTGACAGTTGTATAATCTTTGGCAGTTTGTTGCGTCTTCGTTAAACCCTCGGTGGTCATTGCATCGTGTGTGTGTGTGTGTGTGTGTGTGTGTGTGTGTGTGTGTGTGTGTGTGTGTGCGTGTGTGTGTGCGTGTGTGTGTGTGTGTGTGTGTGTGTGTGCTTCTGTGTGTGTGTGTGTCCACACCGTCCCCCTGGATGACGCGGATGTACGGCGGCAGCACCCTGAAGCCGTTGGCATTCTCCGTCGCCGGGAACTTCTTACCCAGGATCTCCAGGACCTGTACAAAATAAAAGCCCCCGCCCCCTTAACACTCATTCACAGAGCAAGTAAACAGGAAATGGACACAAGCCATTTCCTGGGTAAAAACTACGTGGGGATTTCTGACAAACGTCGTAGCCAGGTGCAAACTGATGCCGGCGACCGCGGGCACACAGGAAGTGATGCGTTACACGCCCCAGAGTCGAGATGTAGAGACCAGTCTCAGTTTCCTTCTTCCATTTTGGTTTCACTATCGAGTAAGAGCGTCGATTGCCCCGATTCCTTTTCAAAGAAATAGCGTAGAATCATTGATTCCTTCTCAAAGTAATAGAGTTTATTGCCCCGATATCTTTTTAAAGTAACAGCGTCAAAAACAAACGAGTCAATAAGAGTTGTGGGCGGTTGGCTGTTCAAAGTAATAGCGTAGATTCCTGATTCCTTTGCAAAGTAATAGCATAGATTCCTGATTCCTTTTCAAAGTAATAGCGTCAAACAAACAAGTCAAGGTGAACTGCGGGCGGTTGACGTTTCAAAATAAAAGCGAAAGATTTCCTGACTTTCTTTCAAACAAATAACGCCACACAAATCATCAAGACAAGACGAATAAATTCATATAAATTTGAGTTTGGGCTTTTCAAAGTAATGACATAGATTCCCAACTATCAACAGAATAAATACATAAAGAGTCCTGAGTGTGGGCTTTTCAAAGTAACAGCGTCAACAGCTCGCTAACCTTGAGCACTGTGTCCAGGGGGTTGCCCGAGTCGGGCCGCACCACCAGCGGCGCGTCGGCGCTGCGGGTCACGATCAGGGAGCGCAGGTCCTCGCCCCAGATTTTCTCGCAGGCGTTGTAGATGTCGTAGCTGTCGCTGACGATGGACACGGGCACGTTGGGGAACTGCTTGATGATGTGCTCGAAGGCGTCCTTCTCGTGGTCCTTGCCCCACGCCGTGATGGTGCTGGCGGGAGGGAAGAGGGAGAAAAAAAATCGCATTCAAATAAAGTGGAGTCGTTGCTTTTACGCGCTTTTATTTTGAAAGAGTCACCCCGGGGCACTTTTATTTTGAAACCTGTGCTTGTTTCTTCGACAATGGTGGCACATGACATGACTTTCCGGTAGGATGCTGCCCCCTATCTCGTGGATAGAGAACCAATTCGACAATTGGCCAAATTTTACATATTGTACCTTTTTAAAAAAAAATGAAATATAAATATACGCAAAGTAGTTCATTTTTGACGTTGAAATATTTGACAGATTAAATAAAAACCGAGAAAGGGAAAGTGAAACGTGTTTACACTCCGCTAGTTTAAACTAAAGTAAACTGAGTTTAAAATAAACTAAAAGCAACGGTATATGAAACAGATAGGTCAAGAAAAGTTTGACGTTTAAATATACATCTCCAGAGATATACTGCATATACACAAAGATCTTAAAATAAATCACAACATAACATGCGATGACAGGGGCCGTCCACAGGGGGGCGGTATTGTCTAGGGTCTCGGTTGAAGCGCGTCGTCATGGTGTTTCAGCTGCTTGACATACAGAGACCGTGCCTTTGTAATACAGTGTGCATGTTCCATACAGTATATGGCCATAAACGAGAGCGCTGACGTCACCGAACTTTAGCCGACTTGTGATTTGCTCATCGGTGTGTGGAGTTAGTGGTGTAAGGGTGTCACAAGTAACAGGAAACCAGACCTGTGGTGACATCTCATTTCCTGTCATATGCTGTAGAAATGAAACTCGTCGTTAGCAAACGGGACTTTCTTGTGTGAGCAGAGTGGAGTTTTACATGTAACTTTACATTTCTTTTTTTTTAGGCGGGCTGGAGGTAGCCGCATACAAAACGACATTAAATCGTCATGTAAATCTAGCGAGATCATTTGTTTCCGTCGCCTGCAGTTGCGACCAGTGTGGTGACCATGCCTACTGGCAATTTCCCTGGAAACCTAAATCAAATAAAAAGTAAAAAACAAAAAGGACCATTGAGTCGTGTTAGCGGACACATTCATCTAAAGACGTCAATTGTATGTCGCTACAGAGCAGGCATGGGCGAGGGTCAGGGTTAGGCTGAGGACATCGGGAATTGAACCTGTGTACCTTTTGGCCGGGAGTGGAACACCCTAGCGATACGCTTAAATTGGTAGAGACCTGATCATTGAACATGCATGAACGCACACGCGCACACACACACACACACACACACACACGACAAACAAACACACACACACGACAAGTGCACACACACACACGCGCACACACACACGACAAAACGACAAGACAAACACCAGTGATTGGTTGTTTTTCCCCCCCTCGTGACACACGTTGAATAAACAGACGTTTCGCTAATGTCCGTCGGCGCTGCGCTTTGGACTTGTTTACCCCCGCAGAGTGGGATGCCTCGGTTGCCGTGCGCCGTCAGGACGAGGCCGCCGCCACGGGGACGGGGAGACGCGGTGGGGCGCGAGGACGGCTTAGTGTTAGCGATGCGATGCCAAATCCTAATGGGCCTCGAAACAGAAAACTTAAGCGAGAAGCTGGAAGGTTTGGTGAGTAAATACTTCATTCGGCAGTAGCTCAGGAGGTATAAGAGCGGTTGTCTGGCAACGGGAAGGTTGCCGGTTCGATCCCCCGGGCTCCTCTCCTCCTCCTAGCTAAGTGTGGAGGTGTCCCTGAGCAAGACACCACCTAACCCTACCTGCTCCTCCTAGCTAAGTGTGGAGGTGTCCCTGAGCAAGACACCACCTAACCCTACCTGCTCCTCCTAGCTAAGTGTGGAGGTGTCCCTGAGCAAGACACCACCTAACCCTACCTGCTCCTCCTAGCTAAGTGTGGAGGTGTCCCTGAGCAAGGACACCACCTAACCCTACCTGCTCCTCCTAGCTAAGTGTGGAGGTGTCCCTGAGCAAGACACCACCTAACCCTACCTGCTCCTCCTAGCTAAGTGTGGAGGTGTCCCTGAGCAAGACACCACCTAACCCTACCTGCTCCTCCTAGCTAAGTGTGGAGGTGTCCCTGAGCAAGACACCACCTAACCCTACCTGCTCCTGACGTGTTGGTTGTTACCTTGCATGGTTGACACCGCCGTCGGTGTATGAATGGGTGAACGTGAGGCAATACTATAAAGCGCTTTGGATAAAAGTGGTGTATAAATGCAATCCATTTACCATTCATCCACTTGACTTCGAGCTAAATTAGAAGATTCATTACATAAGAAAAACTAAATTGGACCGGGATCCACGAAGCATCCTGTCAAAACCAAAGAAATGACATGAATTCAATCCATCCTCAGAGGGCGGGATCGGGTGGGGGTTGCTAAGTATCTGAAGATATTTACGAGCGACAACTGCCTTCTGTGGTTCGGCATCTCTTCCGCCCCCCCACCCACCCGACCACCCGACCACCCATACAAGCGCAACGGCACGCAATCGATGCGGAATTTCACCGACGGCTGCCTGCCTCGACTAGCCCCACCCCCCCCCCCCTCACGCGCCTCCCGCCTCTTGGTCAAACACACCGGGGGTACCGCTTATGTAACGGGTGCGTTGCCATGGCTGCCCCGCTGTCCCCGCGGTAATGAAAGGGTGGGGGTACTCAACATACCGTTGTCGGCGCGCATGTTCACATACATGCAGCATCCGTTTAGCTCGAGAGCATTTGGCTGCAACACGCTACTAGGAGAACGAGAACAACAACAACAACAACAAAGAAAACTTCAACGAGAGCCGATAAAATAAGTTCCCGGACTCCCTTCCTTTGCTGAGGGTACAAATTACCCAGCACCCCAATTAGCTAACGGGCGCGCGGATGTGGGAAACATTTTCGTGTTTCGGCGTGCCCTGGGAAAGAGAACCTTTAGACGAAAATGACTATAATGATGATAATAATAATGATAATAATAATAATAATAATAATAATAATAAAGATAATTATCGCTCGGCTCATCTAACACCTCGAGTGTGTGTGTGTGTGTGTGCCGGCCGGTGTGTCCCAGCATGACCTAGTAGGCACCCCCACAGGTGAGACGAGACTCCGCCACCCCCCCCCTCCCCGTTCCCGGGTTACCTGTGCTCGGCGGCGGGCACGGAGAAGCCCGGGACGGGGTCCTTGGTGCCGTAGTACTTCTTGAT
>PIJE02001752.1:17500-40887 GCA_002895965.2 Coryphaenoides rupestris
ATGGAAAACACGCGCGGATTCTGAAGCTGTTCCCGGAAAAAAATAAAAGTATACAAATTTCACAAAAGCAGAAATAATATCGTCAACGGGGAGAGGAAACGTCACTTGTGGAACCGTGTACCGCTTCGTGATTGGTTGAGGTGGAAGCAAAACGCCAGACGCCCAGTTTCTGAAAAACGGACGGAAGAGGCTACAGGTGTCAGGGGGAGGAGCCGCGTCGGGGGCCCGGGGGGGGGGCGGGGAGCCTCACCTCCACCCAGTTGGTGAGCCAGTAGCACTCGGGGTCGGTGCTCTCCACGGTGAACAGGACGTTGCCGCGCGGGATCACGCTGCCCTCGGGTACCGCCTTGATCTCGATGGGCAGGTGGCCGTTATATTTCTGGAACACACCACACACACACACACGCTTATTTTTCGACTAGCTTGGTTATTTAGCCTGAGTTAGCATGACCTTGCAAGACATTTTTACTTAAAATGAAACTAAAGCAGACGTTTTAGAAGACATGCTATTGGATTATAAGTGTGTGTGTGTGTGTGTCACAATTACGTCTTTATATCAGAGAAGAAGACAGGGAGAGCTAATAAACTGCTTCCTACATCAAGCTAATGGTTTGTGTGGGTGTGTGTTTACACAAAGCACAACAATGCCAGGATCTGCTTGTTGGTTCTGTTTACCCCCCTTCTTTCTTTTTCTCATCTAATAGATTAACGTAGTCGTGTAAAAGTTAGCAGCATCCATTGTTAGTTAAAAATTCCCAAACTAAATATTCGCGACGTCGAGTCAACTGGACTCGCTTTAATAGGTCACCCAAGAATCAACTGATTATTATAGGGACTTAAAGGGATTTGTGCACGCTTAAATCACATTTAATTGCGAACATGTGAACAGGTGGTAATTTAACTTTTAATTAAATTATCAAGGTTTTAATGAGGGTTCTGGGCTTCTTGGTCAATTCGTGCGATGTGATTTAAGGTTAGACGGTCACCGTTCCCTCGTCCAATCAGGGCGAGAGAGCCAGTGGCCAATCAGCCAATCAGCTAATTGGCGGTGGGCAAACAGACGTACATCCAGGATGTAGGTCCAGCCCTTCTCGTTGAAGACGTCATCCTGGAAGTGTTCCCTGTAGACCTCCTTGGCCTCCTTGATCTTCTCGGGGGTCACCACCTTCCCTATGGAGGGGAGAGGGGGGGCGGGGCATAGAACGAAGACTATTTAGTAAGTAAGTGGGAGCGTGTGTGTGTGTGCACAATTGACCATAGCATCCTCCTTGAGCGTCTTGAACATTATGTCAGCATTAAAGGCACTGCTCTTCACTGGTTTAGATCCTACCTCTCAGACAGAACACAATTTGTTGTCTGCAAAGATTCAAAATCGAAGCATTGCAACCTAAGCTTTGGTGTTCCCCAAGGGTCGGTCCTTGGTCCACTGCTCTTTGCAATCTACATGCTCCCCCCCTTGGCGCTATTATTCGCAGCTATGGTATTAGCTTTCATTGCTATGCGGACGACACCCAAATCTACATTCCCATTGGATCAAAAGACTCCCACCAGATCCAACAGATCCAAAAGGTTGAATCCTGCCTGGCTGCAATTAAAAGATAGATGTCCAAAAATTAATTTACGGGGATACGGGGAAAACTGAGATGATTATCATCGGCCCGAAGCATAAACAATCACAACTTGATAATGTCACACTATGCCTTGAGGGATCCACTATTGCCCAAAGCTCCTGCGTCAAGAGTCTTGGTGTTCTGTTTAATCCTACGCTTTCTTTTGATCATCATGTAAAAAGTATCACCAGAACTGCATTCTTTCATCTTAGAAATATTGCCAAGATTAGACCAATGCTATCCGCTGTGGATGCAGAGACACACACTGGATTACTGTAATGCACTGTTCTCTGGCTTACCGGGCTCTACTACAAAAAGCCTCCAGCTTGTACAGAACGCTGCTGCTAGATTTCCAACGAGAACTAGGACATTTGACCACATTACTCCTATTCTCACTTCCCTCCACTGGCTCCTAATAAATGCCAGATCAGATTGTAAGGTGCTACTTCTTACCTACAAGATCCTGCATGGGTCCGCACCATCGTACCTGAAGGACCTTATTTTGTTCTCTATTGTCCTTCTCGGCCGCTCAGGGCTATCAACTCCAAAAGTGAATAAAAAAAAATCAGCAGGAAACAGGGCGTTCTCTTATCGAGCACCCTATCTGTGGAACAGTCTGCCACCTGTAATCAGGGAGGCTGACTCTGCTGATATATTTTAAGGCTAGACTTAAAACCCACCTATTTACCCTCGCCTTTGGCCGCTAGGAGTGCCCCTCAGCTCTAATTACAGCTAAATCAACACTGTTAGCACTGGCCTACCCTAGCTGCTGATGGGTACTAGGGTTGAGGTTAATTGTATGTTCCCTGTTTACTGTGCTCCATCTAACCATCATGTTGTCTCCATTATCTAGGGTGCTGCTGTGATCATGACTGGATACCTGCTGGCCTGACCCCACCTGACGGCTACCAGCTTGCTCTCCAGCCAGCGCTCCATCACAATATTACGATTTCATTTATTTAGAAAGAGAGATTGAGAGAGATGGAGAAAGGGGGGAGAGAGAGAGCGAGAGAGAGCGAGAGCGAGAGAGAGCGAGAGAGAGAGAGAGCGAAGCATGGAGATGGGCGGACACGGTTTCGCAATGACCAAAAAACCAAAACCAAACCAAACAAACCAACACCAACGAGGAAGGACTGCTCAGGAACAGAAACAGCGGTCTTCAACACATCCACATAAAATGTCTGCCGAGCAACACGGGAATGTGAGTTTACTGTCCCCGGCGCGGCTGTAATTAAATTAGCAGCGCAACCACTGGCGTCTTTGTCCACACACAGAACACACACACACACACACACAGAACACACAGAACACACACACACACAGAACACACACAGAACACACACACACACACACACACACAAAACACACACACACACACACACAGAACACACACACACGGTTCTATGTCCAGCTACTGCAGTTCGGTTGGACCGTTTTCTAGGTGACACTAAACGGGAGCACTGAGCACGAAAAAAGGCAACATACATACGTGTCACACTCTGTCATTAAAAGATTATTAAATAGTATTAAAGCGGTGAAATGGTCACCAATTATTTATTTTTTGTAATCTATTAAATCTGTAAATTATCAAATCAAATGGGGGGGGAGGAACAGTGAGAGTTGGTCTTTCATCAACAAGCTAACTGTTGAAATGCCACCGTGTGACTGTTACTAGACAGAAGTTACACACAACTATCGTACTGTCTGGCTTTCTCTTGTCTTTTATGTCGGGAATGCTGTGTTACGATGCATGCTACTTCTCGACGAGAAAGAGTTTATAAAAGGTATGCGGGGGGATTAAACGGAATAATGTCAATTGACTCAACGGGAAATCTTGTGATCTCTCTCTCCACTAGTTTTTATAAGGTATTTTTAAGGTATTCAGGTATAGATGAATGTACCATTTAGACGGTGTAGAACTATCAAAATGTAGATAAATCCTTTTAAATATTTGAAGGAGCTAAGAAAGTTCTCGAATCTGTTGAAGTGAAATTCCGAGCACAATGTGAAAATGTATGTTGATTAAAAGTGCACACTTTAAATAATTGTGCACTTTTAAATACTTTACCTCGATATATATTTGATCTTTTTAGGCTAAAACTTAAGTTCATCCCAGGCAGCTGGCCTTTGGGCGAGAGAGCAGCTGTTCCATTGTTTTCGCTCTCTCTCTCTCTCTCTCTCTCTCTCTCGCTCTCTCACTCTCATTTTATCTTGTTGAAAAGGAGTAGATGAAACCCATGAAATCCTTTTAAGTAACACAATACACATTCTTTCCCTTTCTCTCTCCATCCTTTGCTTTCCTGTGACAAAACGACCGGCTGCTTGCCTTTCAAAAGTATTACATTTTGCAAAAAAAAAAAAAAAAAGTCCAATATGTCACAAATTCACTGTGCTTCATTATAAAATAACCATGACATGTCATGCGATATCAAAGAAACATGCCAAGTTGAAATGCTGTGCTATACACAGGTTCAGGGGCAGTCATTGACTGATATATACAGGTTCAGAGGCATTAGTTGACACAGGTTCAGGGGAATAAATTCACTGTGCTGTACACAGGTTGAGGGGCAATTAATTAGCTGTGCGGTACACAGGTTCAGGGGCAATTAATTAACTGTGCGGTACACGGGGGCATTCACTGACTGATGTATACAGGTTCAGGGGCAAATTTCTGGGAAGGTTTACCTTTGAGGTACTTGTGCAGAATGTACTGCAGGCCGTAGAACACCGTCTTGTCGTACTTGACCTTTCGGTTCTTGGCGGGCTCCGTCCTCGTCTCGCGGCACTCGAAGTAGGAGTACACTTTGCTGGTGTTGGGCGGGTACTGCTTGTAATGTGTGACCTGTGGGACGAGAGGAAGGCACACGGCGGTGAGCAAAACTAGCTAGCGAGAGTCGGCCACGTTGGATGATGACGGAGCATCAGGTCGCACATTTACCATGAAAGGGCAACCATCTGACCACCAGGTGTGCGGGTGACTGATCGTTACAACAATCAAACGATCCACTGATGACATCACAAGTGGGTGTGTCCACCCAGATGGTATGATTGATAAGGGAATCAGCCACACACCTGTCGGGGACTTTGCCGCCAGGTGTGTGTGGTCAGTTTCGCTTTCTTGCAGGCTGCAGCTAAACCTAGCTTAACTTGATTCTCATAACATTGACATTTTGCAATCGCTCTACTTTTAAAATAGCTTGTTACACTCCACGACTGCACAAAACATCGGCGTGTTTGCCCGTTACCGTTTAAAAAAAGGGGGTGACTTTTTATTTTCGCCATTTATTATCATCCATTATCGCACATCGGTTGTATAGTTGGCCGATGAATCTACTAATGGATGGATTAGTAGATTCCGCAGAAGCGCACATCGAAAACCGTTTGCGGGATTGTTGCATTGCGTGTGGGCGAAGGATTCCGACAGAACATGCAGATGCACGCTGAGCCCTTTACAAATGAGGGGATTACTCCCGACATACAATTCTGCATGGGCTGGTTTTGCGGGAGCAAATTCCTGTTAATCACATCTCTATCCTCGGAAATGTCATTCGATTGTGTCAGGTTGCTTTTGGCAACTCGACATCCTCACTGGTAGGCTGCTTCGGCTGAAATACATGAATCCGATTGTAAATACAAAGTCTCCATGGAGGAGACGGAGCAACATGTGGTGTGGGGAGCCCAAAATGTGACCTCATGTGAATTTGGGTCACGTAAAAGGTCGTCACCTTTTCGTGTTGCAACCCAACGCCTCCCAGAGGACAGGATGGTGACATTCGCCTGACACCGGGTCCAGGCAGACATTGTACATGCGAACCAGGGACGCGTTCCAACCAAATAATCCCTGTTGGCCCACGTGACCACAGGGACCTTGGGATGCAGAGGCAGAGGTCAACCAGGAAGTGCTCGCTGTGCACTGCACGACGTCAGGTGACTTTGAAACGCAGCAGTCTAAAATTAGGACGTGGACGTTGTACTGTATATGGCACATACACATACACATATACACCCACACACACCCACCACATGGACGGCGTGTTGTGAAAGAACAGCATGTTTTCAGTGGAATGATTACAGCTGCATCTTTTGGCTGACGTTTACAAATGAGGAGCTTGTAACGGACTCAAAACCTCTGCAACACACACACACACACTTCTGGAATGACTCCCAAGAAGGCAAAGACAAACACACACACACACACACACACACACACACACATCTGTTCCGTTTCCGAATCATATGTGAGAGAGAGAGAGAGAGAGAGAGAGAGAGAGAGAGAGACATAGAAAGAGAGAGAAACCCTGCAGGTAAGACACCTTGAGAACGGAGAGAGTTTCGGCCAATCAAATCGTGGTTGAATATCTGACCAGACTCAAAAGGTGGCGAAGGCAGGCGCAGACACACTCAGACTGAACGGAGGAGGGAGGCCATGCATGCCGACAGACACACACCACACAACACACACACAGCCGAGAGACGACGAGTCGCATTATTCAATTATCTCCGCGGCTCGCCTCCGGGCCCCGGGAAGAGAGAGAGACAGTGTGTGTGTGTGTGTGTGTGTGTGCGCATGTGTGTGTGTGTGTGTGTTTGTATGTGTATATTTGAGTTTAAGTTTTATTTTCCTCTCACTTAACTTCCCTGAAAATGTTGTTTGTGCGTAAACAGAAAAAAGAAATATGTATATAGAAACAGGACGAGTCAACGTACCCCGAACAGAAACAAACAAACAAATGACAGACAAACAACGTTAACACGTGAGAAAGTAAATATATGGGCCTATCATAAACATCATAAACACAAACAGTAGAATAAACTACGTTTACTCAAGTTCCATCTCTTTAACACACACACACTGTAACTGTCACATCATTAGCGCAGCTCTTGTTGTGCTAACGATGTGTGCTAATCGTCGACGTCTGAGCAACCTGTAGAACCGGGACGTGTGTGTGTGTGTGTGTGTGTGTGTGTGTGTGTGTGTGTGTGTGTGTGTGTGTGCGTGTGCGTGTGTGTGGGGGAGGGCCCACTGAAGAGAGAGGCTAACTGCATGGGCGAGCAAAGAGTAGCGTACATGTCATTGTATTACTGTTTCTGTGTCACCCCCCCCCACACACACACACGCACCTCCACCCCAAAGACTTCAGAGGACCCAAAATAGAGTCAAGATAGACAGCACCACTCATAGACCTGACACCTGACACACACACACAACAAGACAAAGACACACTCACAAATGCCACACACACACACACACACACACACACACACAGTTTGGATTTCGGTTGACCCTCGTTGGGGGGGGGGGGATTAAGTGCGACAGATCCTCGACCCAAACCACTTTATGCCGTCTCTGTTTTTGCACACGTGATCGTGTGCGCAGATGACATTTAGTGCAAATATCACTGTTCATCTCGACAGGAAATGTCTCGGTTCAACTGTTCCAGTATGTCGTAAATAAGGAGGCAAGAGCGGTTGTCTGGCAACTGGAAGGTTGCTGGTTCGATCCCCGGGCTCCTCCGCCGAGCCAAGTGTCGAGGTGTCCCTGAGCAAGACGCCATTCTAAGCCTAACTGCAACACAAACAGCAACAGCAACAACAGCCCATAATGGCAAACTGAACACAAACGCGATATGCACACACAACAAGCACCCACATTGCATGGGTACAAAAGAGCACACCGACCAACAGGAAGTGTGCAAACTTTTAACAGCTGATATCTTCATGAAGCACAACAGGAGGAGATATCAGGTGACAAGCAAGGAAGCATAAATGATTACCACAATAGAAATACTAAGCTATAGAAGAGGCTATGTCCGGGGAATGCACAATGACATGAAACGGGATCCACATCGAACCGTTGAAGGCTTTTTTGATGCATCCGTTTTGTTTGACGGGTCCGCCCTGAATGCTGTCACCAACACTGAAGCACTTCACCAAAATCTTCCACCCTGATATCGAGATATTAAATCAGCTATAATTGTATATATCACGTTTTCTGGTAATTCAATGAGCATGGAAATGTCAAATATCAAAAGGGTGTGTTTATGCACACGCACAACCGCACACACACAGTGTCATTAATTACCTATGCATTACAAACAGGGTCATGAACTTAACAAGCAGCCTTATTCATTCATTCGGATGCCAAGCACGGATGACACGGATGTATTCCGATTTGGGGCATTTTTCGTAACTTTGTTTCCTCGAGACTAAAAACTATATCAAGTTCTGAGAAATACGCACCATTGACTGGGCTATCTTGGTCGTGTCTAGAGAACAGGTTTTAGGCTAGATTATGTAAGGTTTGGAACAATAATGAAAATACTACGATTACGTTATTGGTGGTCAATCTAAGGTTCTTGGTTTGAACCTCAAACATGTCCGGGTTAAATGCCTGTTCATACATTCAATACAATTTTAACATTAATCTTGGCTATTCGAGTACTTGCATCGATATCATCCAATGTCCCAAGACATCCTGCATCTACGTAATGGGAAAGGGCCAGGCTGAATTAAGAATTAACTGCAAAATGTTGTCGCCCACAGTGGAGGAACGTCGTTTTAAAATGAGAAAAGTGTGATTAACCTTCCATGTGAACTCTGAATTAAATCTATAATCACCATAATAAACTAAAACCTGGTCTCGTGAACTACAAAACCATTTGTGAGAGTGAAGTTTATACTCTGTTAGTAGTCTGAACCATGTCAGAGACTAGGTTAATTCAAAGTGAAACTATTACATGTTGTCGTAGCATACCACGCTTCGTAGGAACATGATTATAATTAGTCTGTAATCAAGTAGAACCAGTTCATAAAAATGTCAAGCATATTTAATGAAAGGGAACAATCAAATTCACAGAATCTCTGATTGGTTGAATGGGCGGACAGGTCAACTGCAGGTTTAACTACAGTTAAGTTAACGATAAGCACATTTTGTTTGAAGTTTTTTTGTTATGCTATTAATAGTAGTCAAGTTTTATGGCATTTTGTATATTTAATTTATTTTATATAATTGTTTTATTTTGTTTGTCATTTTTGTGTTGATTTGGAATCGGAATCGACTGACAATCGATTCTATGACGAGGAATTGGAATCGTCCATTCCTTGCAGTGAGCAGGGCTCGAGCTCACTGGAGCGCAGCGCGAGCTCACTGCAAGAGAAAGCAGTGCAACGCACGGGCTGACCGCCACGAGCTCACTGGAGCGGGGCTCGAGCTCACTGGAAGAGGAAAGACAGTGCAGTGCACGGGCTGACCGCCGCGAGCTCACTGCAGCGCGGCGGGAACGGAATGACGCAACTGCCGGTTGCGCGCGTGTGTGTCTGTCTGTGCGCAACCTCCTCCTCACGCAACGCAACCTGCGCTCGAGGAGGAGCAGGGCTCACGTGCAGTTCATCACACAACAACCCCCAGACTCCACTGGCTAGCTACCTAGCTAGCTACAGTCTAACGCTAGCTTCTTTTCATATCACCATCTCCCCCCCTCCTCTCTCACTCTCTCTCCCCCCTTCTCTCTGTATGTCTCTCTCCCTCACTGCTAGCTAACCAGGATCTAGCTAGCAGCACTGCAACGCGCCTTTAAACGAACAAGGTGAACGTCAAAAAATGTCAAATGAAACCAAAACATTATTTCACCATTATTCAGTTAATAGTTTAGCTAGCTAGCTGGAGGAGGATGCTATGGTGGGTCTGGTACCCTCCTATCCTCCTCCTCCTCCTCCCCATGGCGACCACCACCATGGGACCAAGAACCGACCCACCGACCTCTCCTGGTCCTGGACGGAGCCCCGTGAAGCGGGTACGACCTGCCCACGAACACACACACACACACACGCACTCAGCCCCGTGAAGCGGGTACGACCTGGCCAACCCAACCTGCCCACGAACACACACACACACACACACGCGCACTCAACCCCGTGAAGGGGGTCCGACCTGCCCACGAACACACACACACACACACACTCATCAGCCCCGGGTACGACCTGGTCAACCCAACCTGCCAACGAACGCACTCATCAGCCCCGGGTACGGTACCTTGTAGGAGTCGGTGGCCAGCAGGATGTTGAAGTCGCCGTCTCTGTGCTCCATCTTTCTTTGATCGTCTTTTATTTCTTTATTTTTCCCTCGCTTTTTGGTTTGTTGTGTGGTTTATTGTGGGTGTGTGTGTGTGTGTATGGTTGTGTTGTGTGTGTGGAGGTTGGGTTGGTTGGTGAAGGAGGACCAGCCAGAGGAGGGGGGCGGAGCCATGCGCACCACGTGGTTTGTGGTCTGCGTGACATTGCACGTCACACAACTCCGCCGCCCCTAACAACGCCCCCACTCGGCTATAGAACGCCATCCAGGCAAAACATATGGAACGCCATCCAGGCAAAAACCGTCACGTAAATAAGGTGTTAACGTAAATAACGCCCAGAAACGTCCAAAAGTGTCCAAAAACGACGTCGTTTTTGTGCGTTATTTACGTGACGGTTTTTGCCTGGATGGCGTTCCATACTCAGCGGTCGTGAGTGACAGAAGGGAGGAGGGGGGCGGTGCTGGTTCTGTGACGTCACACACACTCAATTCAATTCAATTTTAAAGAGCTTTATTGGCATGGGAAACGTACATTTACATTGCCAAAGCGAGTGGTAAATAAAAACAAAAACAAAAGAAATCTAATTGACAAAATTGTCGATTTACAAATGTACAATTGCAGATATTCTATAACAAAGAAATATGTAATGTGTATGAATATCTAAAATATAGTAATGTATAATTATGAATATCTAAAATATAGTAAAAATAAAGAAGCTTTTCCTGTCGCAACAGCTCACAAATCTAACAATCTCAGTAACTCCGCCCCTAACTCCGCCCACCCCCGACTGGCAGCGGTCGTGAGTGACAGCGGTGGGGGCTGTGCCAGGTGACGTCACACATGTTCCGCCCCCTCTCGCCACTCGGCGTATATTTTTTTATTAGGTTGACTTACTTACCTGTATATATTTAGTTCTTTATAAGTATATTTTAGATACTCATATTTATACATTTCATTGCAATATTGCAGCTTGGTTTACATATTTCCTTCTTATAGAATATCTGCAATTGTACATTTGTAAATCGACAATTGTAAATTAGATTTTTGTTTTTGTTTGTATGCACGTTTGTAATGTACGTTTCCCGTGCCAATAAAGCTTTATGAATTGACATTGAAATTGACAGAGAGGGGGAAGGGGCCATGTACACCACGTGGTTCTGTACGTGGTTCTCTTATGTATTATTTATTTATTATTTATTATACGTTTATTAACTTAATCTTGTTATTACAATATCAATTTAGTTGTACAACGGTTGGTACGGTACGGTTTGTAGTGCCTACAAACCGTACACCGTAGGGCCTACACCATTTTTTCATATTTCCATTTTTTATTATATATTCAGAAATCTAAATATTAATATTATCGTGAATATCCAAGGCTTGTTTGGTTTTTATACATTTCAGTCAGTCATCTAATTTTGTAACTCATTAACTAATTAAATTCATGAAGGGCTTTCTACACATTAACAGCAAAAAAAGTAAACTACAGAACCAACTACTGTTATGCTCTGTAATGTTTTTATTTGTATTTTTGTATACTCTCTTCTCCAGTGTAGTCCATTCATCATATCCTTGTCATAAACAGAGCCAGGTCGGAATAGGCCAAGGCTGTGTGTATAATGCATACATATACTGTACTGTCTGTTGAAAAAGAAACCAAAAGAAATTGTCCTACTTTTTTCAAACATTTTTTCTTTTTTTTTTTGCACTGACCTGAATACGCTTCGTTGGCACGTTTGTGTTTCGAGGTTATCTGAGGGTGGCAGTGTTGCACAAGAGAACTCAAAAGTAGAAATAAAATGAACAAGCTGCTGTCAGAGGAAATGTGCATGTATAACATACAGTTTACATTTACATTTTAGGGTATTTGGCTTTTATCCAAAGTGACTTACAAAAAGTATATTTGTTGAAACAGACAGCAATATATCTCTGTGGTACATAAAGATAAGAATAGAGAAGGTTTCAAGCATTCATAATTGCAAGGCTTATACAACAAGTTTCATAATTGCTAGGTAGCCTGCATAATAGCTGGGATTAGAGCAGACGTGCCATTCTGTGTCAACAACATCTAAGAACATACAGTATAATATGCTAACAATGCATGTTGCTATGCAACATACGAGCGGGTCAAACACGTTACGATGTAAACAGTTTTTATTTACATCATTTGTTTATTTATTTATATTAATTTGTATGTTGCCGTTTATCGAGTTCGCCAACCTCACTTTTACGCATTTCTGCATGTCGTCGTTAAGTTCTGCTGGTGATATTACCCCTCAGATATGCACAGGTAGAGTGATACCAATTGTGAAAAGGAATTAGATTCGTAGCCGTGGTATATTTACATTTACATTTACATGAAGGGCATTTGGCAGACGCTTTTATCCAAAGCGACTTACAAAGAGTACATTTGTTGAAGGAGAGGCAGCAATATATCACTGTGGTACCTGAAGATAAGAATAGAGCTGTTTTTGATCATTCCTATTTACGAGACGAATAGAACGAGTTTCATAATTGCCAAGTTGCCTGCATAAGTAGCTGGGCAGGCGTGCGATTCTAAGCATGATACAACATCTGAGAACGAACAACAATGCTAAGTGTCATTAATACATAAATGTCAGGACGTACAAACATGCAGGTTAGTGCTAGGATCTTATAGTATATGGTTATTATATCATATCATATATATATATTATATGGTTATTATATTATACATGGTTATTATATCATGGCTATGAACCAATCAGATGGCTTGATTTCAGCTTCCTGTTTTATAACGTTAATTTTTGTATTAGTGCGCTATTACTTTAAACACTGAACTCAACACTTTGAAAGCTTAAACACTGTTTTTACTCTTTTCTCTGAATGTGGCCCCTCTGACAAAACAACCGGGCCCCCCCAGCCCCAGCGCGGCCCCCCAACCTCCCCCCAGCGCGGCCCCCCCAGCACAACGCGTGCAGCACCGCCCCTGTCCCGGGCCATGTGTGTGTGTGCGTGGTCAGGTGACGCGCCCCCGTCAGCTGGTGACACTTCCGCATGCTTGTGATTCAGTGATCATTTGCTTCTGCAGACAACAACTGAGGACTTTAAATGCTGAAGATCCTGAAGACGAGGCTGGACCTCAGGTCACATGTGGTGTCTGACCTCCTCAGGAAGGAGACCGGTGGGTGCTTTTATTTTTTTATTTACATGACCAGGGTCTGTGATCACAACAAATACAAGGGAATACACACATAGTGGAAGAGATTCATTCATTTAGAGCCAAGATATAACACAAGAATTAACATGTAATCTGTGTGGTCAGTGGTGAGAGTAGTGTGTGGTGAGTGGGGATGTTGTCAGGTGTAAACACAACATAGAACTAACAGTAATAACACAATACTAAGCCAAAAGGCACAATCCAAAGATACATAACCTAAACTAATCCCAAACTAACCTAAAATTAACCCCACTGAACTAAACAATCCCCAACTAAACACAACCACTAACCCAACTAAACAAAACTAACCCCAACTAAACACAACACTAACCCCAACTGAAACCTAAAACAATCCCAACTAACCCGCAACTAAACAAACTAATCCAAACCTAAACCAATCGGTACCAACACAAAAGCCACCCTGTCTGCATGGGAAGACGCAGAGCGAGTGGCTGATGGCGGTCCGCCTTTTTGAAGCCTGCAGGCCAACACCTGCACAGGTGCACACATCAGGTGTTGACGACGACCACCCCCTCGGCTCCGCCCCTCCGGCTCCCTGCAGAGACAGGCAGGAGAACCCGTAGATAGAGAGGGTCGTCACACTTTGCACTGGATTATTTTGCGATTTAAAGTAAAAGTTTTGGACATGCACAATGTTGGTTGTTTCTTTATTGCCATGTGTACAAGTACAATGGAATGCTTACTCCCCATTCACTCCTGCAGTATTCTTCTAGACAAATTCTAAACAACTCTAAACAATTAGTCGTGGTACCGAGTAAGTACAGTAAAAGTACAGTAAAAAGTTTTCTTCTGAACATATTCTTATCCAAGTAAAGTAGCAATACTCTGGCTGTTGGTGCAAAAACGTATTAAAAGTGTTGCAGTACAGTAATATAGTAATATTCTATTATCCTCACATAAAAATGGGAGGATAACTAGTAGATCGTAGCAACAACATTGCTACTATCTATGCCTGCATGCTATGGAGCCGAGTTTCTAGTGTGTTTCTAGTGTTTCTAGTGTTTCTAGTGTGTTTCTAGTGTTTAACGTAATCTATATTGCGTGTCTCTGTCTCCACTCAAGATTATTGCGGGGTTGCAGACGTGGACGTGGACACTCGAATCCTGAACGTGGAGAGAGATGGGGGTGTGCTCTACTCCTGGCAGGTACATAAAATAAAGTGTTTGTGTGTGTGTGTGAAAATATCCATAACAAATTATAGCACAATTTTACAAACAAACCAATTGTAGGTATCCAAGAGAATCCTCATATATTCTGTGCTTCGTACTTGGATTTGCATAAAATACCTATTTTAGGCTGCACACCGTGTGAACAGAAAAAAATAATGCTCATAAATATTATGTGTTAATTATTTCTCCTCTTCACTTCTATTTAGGGAGCGTCTGGGAATACCAAGATCGGAAAATATGACCCCAACACAAAGATCAACAAGGTAGCAAGCAAACGTGTGTGTGTGTGTGTGTGTGTGTTCTCGGTGTGTGTGCATTTATATTCATGAGTGTGTATATATTCATGCATGTGAGTTGGAAGTGTGTGTGTTTGTGTGTGTTATCAGCATTGTCGTGCTCTGCCTTGTTTAATAAGTTTGTGTGTGCGTGTGTGTGTGCGTGTGTGTCTGTGTGTGCGTGCATGTGTGTGTGTGTGTGCACGCGCAGCCTCTGTATACCTTTGACCAGCAGGTGTGTGTGAGCAGCTGTTCCCTTAACAAGGAGGAGACACTCCTGGGTGAGACGTGAATTTCCATTAAAACGTGTAAAACCTAACGATGAAAACATAATGCGTGACCTATGAACCCCTCACCCGGGGCCCTAATCATTGTAGGATGTACTCAAAACTCTTAACGGATATCCCAGGAAGCCACATGCCTTTGGCCTAAATAAAACATGTTTTAAAATGTGTTTTAAGTATTGATTCATGAAGGGTGATCTGTCTTGATGATATATTATTGATCTGGTGAACGTGAATTGACTTGGGGTGGCGGTAGTGGTGGGGTAATTGACCCCGTTGGCCCCTCGTTATTAAACTCGGCTCAAAATGCAGTGCTTCAATGCGCCACCGCTACGACTATCGTATACTACGACGATTATATACGAGGTTATATTATTTTAAAAAATATATATATACTGTATATATTAGCCGAATATTGTTCCCCGCCTCGTTCGGCCTGCAATGGGAGCGGCCGTTCGGGGGAACCTTCGACCGAATCTCCGTTGGCCATCCCGGGCCGTCTCTTCTGACTGATCGCTCGGTTATTTTTTATTTAATTTGGGCCGCGTTTATTTGTGTTGTGGGTTCCGTCGGCCCCGATTGTCAAGCAGGGGAGCTCACCACCGGGGAGAACTCCCGGTGCCTCCAGATAGTCATCGCTTCTTTGTACAGTAGATCGTGTTGTGTTGTGTGTGTGTTGTGTGTGTGTGTGTGTAAAGTTGTGTATAAAGTACAGTTCTGAAGTTGACGGTGATGATTTATCCCCTCAGCTGTCAGCCTGGCCCAGAGGAGCGGAACACAGGACCGGCCCAAACCAAGTACTCATACTCACTTTCTCTCCGTCTCTGTTTCTCGTTCCTCTCACCTTGCTTCTATTTCATGATTCTTAGGATAGGGATGATGTAATGACGAAGAGTGTTCGGTTCCTAGCTGAAATATTCGTCTGCATCGATGCAGTCTAACCTGCAGGCAACCTCCAGCAAAATGCCTTACAACTGACTTAATCTGAATGGACTGAATGACCTTAAATGAGACAGAGGGGTGGCAATAAAGCTGATTCTGATACATATACTGTATATATACAGTATATATATATATGTATAGGTGTACTGTATATATATAATAGTCTTCCTGTCCTTTGGTTCACAGTGTCCAAATGCTTGACCCTTCTCATCGAAATCCACCCCATTAACAACACCAAGGTGCTCAAGGCGGTCGACTGCACGGTCAGAGTTCAGGTGTGTGTGTTTATTCATGTGTGTTTATGCATCTGTATGTGTGTGTGTGTGTGTGTGTGCGCTAGTGTGTGTTTTACCGCTCCTGACACACTCCGTTTTTTAAGCGCAATAATAAACAAATTACGTTGTCGTTAAATCTCTGCTTCATCGGATTCCTTTGCCATTTACGAGCCGCCTTCGGTTCAGTTGTAGCTGTAAGCTGAGCCGCTGATTTAGTTTACATTTAAATTGCGTTAGCCCCATGTTTGGGAAGCCTTTCTTTTTTAAAAGCTACTATGGATGGAAAACTTCGGTGTCTTCGCATTTATCGGACTTGGTGTGAACATGGCCTGAGATGGAGGCGGAGCGTGCTGATTGGTCAGCCTGGCAGAGGTGTCATCATTAGTTTTTCTTCTCTTTTTGTAACTTATTCTATTTTAGTTCCTCCACCCCGAGACGGACAGGAAGTCTGTGCTGGAGAGCCACCTCTTGTTGATCGCTGAAGATGGATGTGAGTCTTTCTGTCTGCCCTTCTTATAAATATATAAGATAAGATAAGATAGAACTTTATGAATCCCGAAAAAAACTAATATATATGTATAACAGATTTACAAATTTACACTACGTCTAGAGAAGTATAAAAATATCGGTAAGATAAGATATTCAGTCAGCAAAAACAATTTTGCAAGAATATAATATATAGAATATACAATATATATAGATATCGGCATCAAATAACTCCAACACAAAGGTAAAAAAGTAAATTCCTCTTACTCATTTGAATTGGTAATTGTATTGTTTTTTAATCTTTTCAACAGATATAGAGCAGTTCCACATTCTGCTGAGCAAATACGAAGGCTATAGAGTGGTACGTCGCTTTTGATTCGATTTCTTTGAATCTTTTTATGCATAAACTGTTGAGAGTGAACATTGTGTGTGTGTGTGTGTGTGTGTGTGTGTGTGTGTGTGGACCAGGTGATGCTGAACCCAGAGCTTCTGTCCAAGATGGCGGAGAGGATCGCGGAGGACGTGAGCTGGGTGCAGTGGGACAGATACGCCCAGAGACTGTACTACCTCACACACCGGGTAACACACACGTATACACACACACACACACACACACACACACACACACACACACACACACACACACACACACACACACACACCATTATTTTAGGACTGCGAACTCTGGACTTCCCTCTTAGACCAATACTTCAATCAAATTGTCACACAAAATTACATTGTGTATCCTCCACATACAGACAGAGACAGACACAGACCACAGACAGACAGACAGACACAGGACAGACACAGACACAGACAGACATAGACAAAGACAGACAGAGACAGACACACAGACCAATTTTAAAACGTACTGATTACTGACAGTAGGGTGGCGCCAAATACTTTCAAATTAAAGAAATGTGACGCTTTATTACAGTCGGTGAAACAAAATCAATCAAAATCCCTGCTCCAGCAAAAGAAAGAAAAGTAACTTGATGGACGCGACAAATGAGCATTTGCGTACACTTTAGCTCGACGTTAAGTGTTACGTAAAGAATCCGCCGGAGGAGGACAAAGGTCAAAGGTCATGTTTTGATTTGCTTTCGTATCCGCAGCATTCTGAATAAATATGCAAATTCAACAACCGGCCACTGTGGTTCAGCAATATGTGGTTTAAGTGATGTGTGTGCGGAGGTTTGAGTGACAATTTTGATTGAAACTGTTGGTGGAGGCGGTGGGCGGGGAGGAGGAGGAGGCAGGAGAGATTAGAGTCAAGAATTCCCTCCGATAAAATAAAAGACAAAATAAAAAGCACCGAGATAAAAGTCCAGCAGACAACGAGCAGGGCGCCGGGAAAAGATGGCTCAAGATACTATAAGACCGCAGGAAACTTTTGGCCAACTTCACTTCCGATAAGAACATTCATTAATCCCAGACTGGAAGTTTTGGGTGACGCAGCAGAAAGTGAAGGGCGGTCATAATTAATATTTTCTTTTGTGTCGTTTAATAATAGTTTGCAAAAACTCTGGCTAAGGTCACCCTAAAATTAACGACAAGCTTTCTTCCCCGTTTTCCGGGGCCTGGATGTTTCATAATCCACGGATTATGCGCCGTGTTTGTAGACGGAGAAACTCATTATCGTCGCGTACTTCTCTCTGAAGAAATAGATTAAAAAGCCGACGACAAATACCTTTTAACGTTATTGTGTTTATCCTCCGATTGTATCCATGCAAGGCGGAAAAAAGGCGATTACTTGGAGATGTTTGCAGGTTATCATCTCTCCTTTTCATCATCACAACACGAAACAATTCACACCACTTCGGTGTTCTGAAGCACGAGAGATTTGCTCTACAACCAGAAGGTCATTCAACTCCCGACTTGCTGTGCAGACGGTGACGGACTCATCCGGACACATTCTAATATAATGCGACTGTAATGTTATATTATTATGCGTTCCTCCGCTTCCCCACAGGACAAGGACCTTGCGATGTTTCCAGTTTTACCCCAATCACAACTGTGAGATTGTGGTAAGCGTTTAAAAAAGAGAAATTGTGTGTGTGCGTCTGTGTGTCTGTGTGTGTGTGTGTGTGTGTGTGTGTGTGTGTGCGTGCACGCCTCCAAATCCAAGCTTTCACCTTGCATATGACATTTTACATGACATTTACACTCGACACTAATTAGAAGATTATAAGACACAGACCCTGTGTCGCCGCCAACGTGACACGAACATTAGGTGCGTTGGATTTACGCGCCCCCAGAGCGTCAGTACGGTGCCTGTGCATCGTGTGGCGTCTATCCGCAATCGCTTTATGTATGTTGCACCGGAGCACCGACACGCATGAACGGATGAACGGATGAACGGATGAATGAATGAATGAATGAAGCGACCCCCAGCATAATTAGTGTGTCTGTCCTTCAACGCCACCTCCGTGTTGACGGCGGCGTAATAATAACCGTTGTTAACGTCACGCCGGCGACGTCTCCCGCCGTGCCGAGTTAAAGTGCAATTTCAGAACCGTAAATTATTCTGTCATCGTGACAAAATGGTCTATTTTAAAGGAGACCTGTCACCCCACCAGGGGTGAGCGTGATTAGCCGTTCCAAGCGGGTTTCAAAAGGCCGGTTTCCTCCATCTACCCGCGTGGGTGGACAACACTCCCACTTGTGAGGTCATAAACGGGGGAGATTCGGAAACCGCTTGGACGGGCTAATCACGCTCACACCTGGTGGCGTAATAGTGATCCTTTCAAATAAACACCATCTTTGTATTTGTAACTTGTAGGTTGTGCAATATGTAAAATGTACAATGCTCTCTCTCTCTCGATGTGTGTGTATGCGTGTGTCTGGTGTGTGTGTGTGTGTGTACGTGTGTGTGTTACACAGTTGGAGCTGGTGCTAGAATTGCCTGCAGGTCCTCCGAACACAGTAAGGTAAGGTAAAGGACACACACACACACACACACACACACACACACCACACACACAGATAACAATCTATGATTACATATTTCATAACCGGTAGCTCGAGAGCGGAGGTGGAGACGGTCGAGCTGAAACCGGAAAGGTTCCTGGTCCGTGATCCGTCTGTGCCCTTGAGCCTGTTTACTATTCAGCGCTTGTATTTATCCCCGGGATCGAACCCGGTACCTTTTTTTCGACGGGGCCACTGAAATCTCGCCCACGAGCTATCCACTGTCCTTTACCCCAGACTGTATAATGTAAATGTGTGCTCTGCTGTTTGGGTTCGTGTGAATGTGTGTGAATGGCTCTTGACTGCAAAAAAAAACACAAGCATATAAAAACTCGAAACTTTTATTCATTCACGTTCGGTCCACGACTTATCTCGGTGTGATTGGGGCCTGTGTCCCGAATGATAAATTAATGTACATTAACGTTTAATTGCTTTTAAAGTGCTTCTGCTTTTATAATTAATCATCTGGCAGAAATGGCTTCATTGGCAGAAACATTTCTGAATATTTCCAAAGTATTTATTTATGATGTGTTATATATGTGTGTGTGTGTGTGTGTGTGTGTGTGTGTGTGTGTGTGTGTGTGTGTGTGTGTGTGTGTGTGTGTGTGTGTGTGTGTGTGTGTGTGTGTGTGTAGTGTGTGTGTGTGTGTGTGTGTGTGTGTGTGTGTGTGTGTGTGTCACGCGTGTGTGTGTGTCTCAGGTTCGTCAACTTGGGGTTCGACCACTACCGCGAGGAGAAACTCGAGCGAGATCACAGTCGCATGGAAGTGTTCACAAACAGCATCGGTACGACACACACACACACACACACACACACACACACACACACACACACACACACACACACACACACACACACACACGCACACACACACACAGAAACTCTAGCTTACTGAATGTACTGAAACTATACTAACTTGTATTGTGTGTTTTCTGTGCCGCCTGACGAAACAGAGAGTAAGTTGTGACACATTATAATACCTCTTTGTACAAACAACCCCAACCTGTCATCCTCTCACAATATGAAGAAATATAATAATGACTTTTTATTATGTTCCGTGTGATTGTTTATTTTCTTACATCTTCAAAATTTCAAATTGGATTCCACTCCAATATTGATTCAAGTGTGTCTGATGAATGAATATGGGGATACGGGACGCTTTCCTCACACAAACGGTTATATTTTGTAATAAAATGAAGTTGATTGTGTCGTAAATATGATCCACTCTTTCAATTAATATGCACGGTTTGCTGTTTCACTGCATCCAGGCGTCAAAACTAAATAATAATAATAATTTTAAAAAACGGAAAACAAATTAGGCCGTCTGTCGCTCCGCAAAGTCGACGTGAAAATATGAAAAAGTATCACGCTCTCAACCAATCAAATCAATGGAAAAAATACGAATTATTGTCGCGTTGCGTCCACTGTTTGAGTTTGACTAACGGCCCCCCCTTGTGGTCCGGTTCCAGGGAGCATGTGTGTGTGTGTCGGCCAGCCGGTTGTGGACGGCCAGGAGTCCACTTATAGCGTCATCTTCGTCCATAAAGGTGAGTATTCACGCGTATATTTATTCAATAATTAAATCATATAAAACACGAGTAGATACAACAGTCGTGAAAGACTTGTTAGAATCTTTCTTTAACTTAAGGCTTAAGGCAGGTGACCGTAAATCTTTGCACAGATGAAATAATTGTTAGTTTTCCACAGTGCGTATATTGGGGCCAGTGGGTATATTCTCTGTGTGTATATCGGTTGGCACTCGTGACATCGGCGCAGTGTTTTCGCACACGTTTCTTTAATTGCTTCATTGCTAATACTTTCATTTCACACGAAGGAGATTCACGGACAACCCGATCTGAGAATCGGCCTCGTTTTGCCCGCAACCTTTTCGCCGCGTGCGCGCGCAGACGGCGCTAATCCGCTCGGGTTAACGAACCGAACAACCAAAATGTCGCCGATTGACTTTACAACACATCATCGGCTAATAGGCTTTGTTATTGAACAGAACACGGCCTCGCACATATATTATGAACACAACATAAAAGCGAAAGATTACAATAAGAGTTAAGAGTTGCCACTAAGACGACATCTAAATCCCTTCTGACGCTACAAACGCGAGGCCGTTATCAGACAAGTAGGCCAGCCACACAATAATGCTGTGCAATATGGAGCTTATATGACGTAGCCTATATCTTAGAAATAACTCTTCAAAGTGTGCATATCGTTCCAAAATATCTTGTTAAGTAGGCTGTGCAAAAGCGAACACGAGCACGAGAATATATCGTCGACTATGAGCTAATGTGAAGACACAAGACACAATATTCATATTAATCGCGCAAAAATGTAAAATCGAGGGCATTTTGCAGACGCTTTTGTCCGAAGCGATTCAACATGAAGTACGTTTGAGGAGCTGATTTCAAGCGACCCACATAGTATTATTATTATGATGATGAATACAGTAACAAGGGCTGATCTATCTGCTACCGCCTACACCCCGCGGTTACATTCGGGGTCACTAGGGGGCGATAACTCCGGTCCACGCATCTCCTAGTTATAAGCTGCTGCAGGGAGGCCAGCTGAGGTGTGTGTGTGTGTGTGTGTGTGTGTGTGTGTGTGTGTGTGTGTGTGTGTGTGTGTGTGTGTGTGTGTGCTGTGGTCGTTGCAGGCTGCAGTAAAACCTTCAGGGTGTCTCCGGAGGACGAGAGCGAGTACAGACCCCCGCAGAGAGACACACCCCTACAGCCTCCTGTCTTCATACCCATAGGTCTGCAGCACGCACACATATGCATGCACATACACACATATGCATGCACATACACACACACACACACTTTTATAGCCTGTCTCTAAACCGAATGGTCTGGATCACACACACACACATAAGCACACAAATATGTGCATGCACGCACGCACACACACACCTCTACAGCCTAGTCTTCACACCCATAGGTCTGCAGCGTGCCCACACACACACACACACACACATATGCATGCACACACACACTCTCATATGCATGCACACACACACTCTCATATGCATGCACACACACACACACACACTCATATGCATGCACACACACACACACTCATATCCATGCATACACACACACACTCTCATATCCATGCACACACACACACTCATATGCATGCACACACGCATATATGCATGCACACACACATGCATACACACACACACACACACCTCTGCAGCCTCTCTTTATACCCATTGGCCTGGAAAACAAACCCACACGACCACACACACCACCACACACACATTCATTCCGCCCAAACGTGCTTAATCCCGCAACCTTAAGTACAGTGTATGCAGTTACGTGAAGGCAGTGCGCTGTATATTTAATCACACACACGCTCACGCACGCACACACACACACACACACACACACACCACACACACACAGAGAGAGAGAGTGATGGTGCTGTTTTCCCCGTGCAGGTTACTACATCGTGGTGTACCTGGCCGGCCGATTCCTCCACTGCATCAACAGCAGACAGCCGGAGACTCTGTGCCATTCTCTCTTCCTCTCGGGTAAAGATCACACCTCCCCCTTCCTCCCTCCTCCCCCACGGAGAGAGGGAGGGAGGGAGGGAGGGAGGGGAGTTGAGAGAGAGTTGACTCGCAGTGAAGTGTACAGACACAGCTCGCGTTCAGCTTCATTAATTAGCAATAAAAATAATGATATCATCCTATGAATGATAGAGGTAGGGTGGTGGTGGAGGAGAGGGTTGTCTGTCAACTGGAAGGTTGCTGGTTCGATCCCCGGGCTCCGCATCCTAGCTAAGTGCCGAGGTGCCCCTGAGCAAGGCACCACCTAACCCTACCTGCTCCGAGACCAGCTGGCTGGAGACTGCCTTGCTGTTAGTGTGTGAACGTGTGAATCAATGGATAAATGTGAGGTCCTATTGCAGTTGCATTTAGATGACTCCTCCCACTCTCCCTCCCTCCCTCCCTCCCCCTCTAGGTCCGGAGGCCCAGCTGGGTCTGCCGGAGCCGTCGTCACGCATCACCGTTTTAGGCGTAGAAGAAGAAAGTAAGGAAGGCGGCGAAGGAGGAGGAAGAGGACG
>PIJE02001752.1:49730-52230 GCA_002895965.2 Coryphaenoides rupestris
TCTTTCTCCCCCCTCTCTCCTCTCTCTCCCCCTCTCTCACCCTCTCTCTCCCTCTCCCCTCCCCTCTCCCTGTCTCCCCCCCCTGCCTCTCTCTCTCTCTCTCTCTCTCTCTCTCTCTCTCTCTCTCTCCTCTCCCCGTCGTCCTCCGTCCTCTTATCTCTCTTCCTTCCTTTTTTTATTTATTTGTTCTGTCTATTTGTTGTTTTCCCCGTTTCTTTATTTGTTCCGTCGTTCCCCCGTCGGGTCGCCTCGGCCCCGGGCTTCATTCATTTATACTGTATATTTAGCTGACTCTCTCTCTCCTCCTCTCCTCTGTTCTCCTCTCTCTCTCCCACCACCACCACCACCACCTCCTCCTCCCCATCCTCTCTTCTCCGTCTCTTTGATGCGATGCTCCTTATCTTCTCCCCATTCCTCTTCACTGTTTCTCCTCCTCCTCCTCCTCACCGCCCCTCTCTTCAAACTTCCTCTCATCCATTCTCCTCCGCTCCTCTCTCCCTCTTTCTCTCTCCCCTCCTCTATCCTTTCTCTCCTTCCCTCTCCCTCCTCTCCTCCTCCTCCTCTCCCCCCTTTTCTCCTCTCCCTCCTCCTCTTCTCTCCTCTCCTTTCTCTCTCCTCCTCTCCTCTCTTTCTCCCTCCTCTCTCCTCCCTCTCCTCTCTCTCCTCATCTCTCCTCTCCTCTCTCTCCTCCTCTCCCCTCATCTCTCCTCCTCTCCTCATCCCTCCTCCCTCTCCCCTCATCTCTCCTCTCTCTCCTCCTCTCTCCTCTCTCTCCTCCTCTCTCTCCTCCTCTCCTCTCTCCTCTCTCTCCTCCTCCTCACCTCTCTCCCCTCTCCTCCTCTCTCCTCTCTCCTCTCTCTCCTCCTCTCCTCTCTCCTCCTCTCCCTCTTCTCCTCATCTCTCCTCCTCTCCTCTCCTCCTCCCTCTCCTCCTCATCTCCTCCCTCTCCTCATCTCTCCTCCTCTCTCCTCCTCCTCCTCCTCACCTCTCTCTCCTCCTCCTCTCTCCTCTCTCCCCTCCTCATCTCTCCTCCTCTCTCCTCCTCTCCTCACTCTACAATCCAGACACTCGCACGTAATCTAATTCGAGCCGCGGCAGTCGAGGGAACAGTCGCGCTTGCACTCGATTTGACCTCGGAGAAAGTGTACATGCCCAACTTCTGAAAACACACTTGCACGCACACACACACACACACACACACACACACACACACACACGCACACACACACACACACACGACATACACACAAGCGACGCTCGAAAAGTTTACCGCAAAGAATGTCTGTCGCTCCCCGGAGCAAAACGGTTTATATATCGGTTAATGATGTGGTATAGCACACTGAGCGCTCGGCCTGCAGAGAACACACACACACACACACACACACACACACACACACACACACACACACACACACACAGACGCACACACACACACACACACACACACACACACACAGACGCGCACACACACACTCTGAACGTCGCTGTCTCGCGTTCCAGATGGTGGACAAGCTTCGAGAGCATCTGACCAGACACCTGCCTCGCCTGGGGAAGAAGAGAATCGACTCGCTGGTGGTCAACTACGTGGCCAAGCTGGTCAGTACGCTGCGTGTGTGTGTGTGTGACCGTGTGTGTGTGTGTGTGTGTGTGTGTCCGAAAGGTTGTCGGTTTGAACCCCGATAGCCGCTAGTCCAGCTCGAGGCCGCCGCTTGAGCAAGATCTCCTCACGTCTGCCTGCTCATTAATGAGGGAGAATTGAAAAGCCACCCTGCTTAGCTCCCCACAGAAAGGGTCGCCATGATGCTGGCATGCAGAGAGACCTCCTCTCCCTCCTTCCTCTCTCTCCTCCTCCCCCCTCCTCTCTCCTCCACCTCCTCCTCTTGTTCCGCCTCCTCCCTTTCCTCTCCTCTTCTCATCCTCCCTTTTCCTCTCCCCCCTCCTCCTCCTCTCCCCTCCTCTCTCCACTCCTCGACCTCATCCTCTCCCTCTCTCCTCTCTCCCCTCTCCTCTTCAACTCTCCCTCTCCTCCCCTCCTCTCTCTCCTCCTCGACCTCCTCCTCCTCCTCCTCCTCATCTCTCCCCCCTCCTCCTCCTCCTCCTCATTTCTCCCTCTCCCCCGCCTCCTCCCTTTCCTCTCTTCTTCTCTTCTCCTCCTCCTCCCCCTCCTCCTCATCTCTCCCCCCCTTCCTCGCTCCCTCTCTTCCTCCTCATCTCTCCCCCCTCCTCCTCATCTCCTCATCTCCTCCCCTCCTGTGCTGGGTGTTTATTGAGACTAATAGCTGTGGAGGTACAGGGGAAGGTTACATCCCCCACCTCCTCACCTCCCCACCTCCTCACCTCCCCGCCGGACACCCTAACCCCGGGGGGGGGGGAAGTCGCTGCTCTTGTGATCGATCACAGCGATCGCGTTATCGTCAGCGCTATCATCAACACCCCCACCCCAGGGTGCAGTTCACTCACCGGCCAAAGGGGTCAGCAATGGCGAGGAATTCACGATTAT
>PIJE02001752.1:57230-59730 GCA_002895965.2 Coryphaenoides rupestris
CACGTGCACGCTCACACACACGTGCACGCTCACAGACACATGCAAACAGACACGTGCACGCTCACACACACGTGCACGCTCACAGACACGTGCACGCTCACACACATGCACGCTCACATGTGCACACTCACACACACGTACACGTACACGCTCCCACACACGTGCACGCTCACACACGTGCACGCTCACACGCACGTGCACGCTCACACACACGCGTGCACACAGTGATACTAAACAGCTGTACACTATTGTTTCGTCAACCATTTGTTTCGCAGACTTTATTTGTAGTCTGCTCCTAATAATATGAATGCAAATGTTCAGCACAACATATGAATTCTCAGAAGTATATGATGAACAATAAATAAAATAAAGACGTAAATATTGGAGCATAATTAGCAACAGGGTCCGCACATTGCGTTGCGTTACATCCCAACTTGGCAGCGGTGGCAATCAAAATATTTTCTCTCTCTCTGGTGAGATCATACCGAGACTGTCTCTCTCTCCGTCTCTCTGTTCCCGGACCAGATAAACAAACGCATATTTCCGGCGTTACCGATGATCACGATGTTTTTTTCATGTTTGGTGATCGGAGTTCAAAGTTGTGTCAAGCGTCTTTTCAAGAATTTAAAGTCGTGAGAAGAAGGGCTTCATCATCAGAGACCCGAGGGGGATTTCGCACGCTAAATAGAAAATATAATACAGATTTAATCGAATCCCTCTTTTGCAACTTTTATCACCTTTTGATGAACGCCGCTGAAAGAAAGTGCTGAAGACGTGGACCTTCAAAGTGTGTTCTGTGGTGAGCTCCAAGACGTATAGTGTTGGGCTTCGGCTTTGCATTTATGTTGTATTCTTTATCTTTTGGCCGTTTCCGAGGAATAGAAAATGTGCTCATTTTCCTCTTTTCCTTCTTTCTTGTGCTTTTGTGTTTTTAGATCTGGACAACGGCGATGCCAACGAGAAACTCAAGTTCAGCATCCTGAAGAGGTTACCTGAGGTGAGAGAGAGAGAGAGAGACACAGAGAGATGGAGAGAGAGAGAGAGATGGAGAGAGAGAAGGGTAGAGAGAGAGAGAGAAAGGGAGAGAGAGAGAGAGAGAGAGACAGGTAGAAGGGGGGAAAGAGAGCGAGAGAGAGACAGGTAGAAGGGGGGAAAGAGAGAGAGACAGGTAGAAGGGGGAAAGAGAGAGAGACAGGTAGAGAGGGAAAGAGAGACAGGTAGAAGGGGAGAGAGAGAAGGTGGAGGGAAGAGAGAGTGAGAGGGGGAGAGAGAGAGAGAGAGAGAGAGAGGGGGGGAGAGAGAGAGAGGTAGAGAGAGAGAGAGAGAGAGAGAGAGAGAGAGGAGAAGAGAAGGGGAGAGAGAGAGAGAGACAGGGAGAGGAGAGAGAGAAGAGAAGGGGATAGAAGGGGAGAGAGAGAGAGAGGTTAGGACGTAGGGTAAAGAGAGAGACAGGTAGAAGCGAGGGAGAGAGAGAGACGAGGTAGACGGGGGGAAAGAGGAGAGGAGGAGAGGACCGACAGAGACAGAGAGAGAGAGGACTACGGTAACAGGTAGAGCGAGCGCGTTAAACAAAACAGCCGGTACAGTGCCGTCGGCCCATCTCTGTCATCTCTCTTCCCCTCGTTTTGCCCCGTTGAGTTGGTGTCTCGCCGTCGCCACATGTGTCCGGACGTGACGGAGTGTTCATTTATTCCAATCCCGCCTTGTTTTCCCCGCTCACGTTATGAGAACCGGCATGAGAGGGATGGGAGTATCGGTCGCCACGGCGATGTGATTCAGGTGTCTTTTAAACGCGCACCGCCCACCGAGCCAATTAGGAGCCTGGAATCTCCTCTAGGTCTCTGTCTCCAAGCCAATCACTAACTCCCCCGGTGTGTGTGATGTGAGAGATGTGCTAGATAATTGTCCAACTGAGTCGGGTAGGCGTGTGTCCTGTCTGCTGTGTGTGTGTTGTGTGTGGTGTGGCCGCACCACACGGATCGCGTGGCACACACAGCACAGCACCACAGCAGCACCACACCTAGGTGATCTTGTGTAGACAGTTGTGTGTTGTGTGTGTGCAGTGCACGGTGTGTGTGTGTCTGACTGTCTGCTTCGGCCGGTTAATGATAGAATGTGGAGAGTTGGTGTCAGGACTGTCAGGTGTGGGGCGTGCACGACACGTCACACACACACACACACACACACACACACACACACACACACACACACTTACCTTGCCGAGGAACTCTATGATGAATCCGACAGGACAGCCGCTGCAGCCCTAAATGTGAAATAAGTGAAAAAAAAAAAAGAAATAGGAAATAAGTGTCTTATTAAACCAGGAAGTCTGGGGGCCGCGTCCTGACACTGGTGTGTGTGTGTGTGTGTGTGTGTGTGTGTGTGTGTGTGTGTGTGTGTGTGTGTGTTAACCCCGTGTGTGTCTCCAGGAATCTCTCGTTCTTTCGTTCGTCGCGCGGTTCAGCCTGTCCCGTTAGCGCTTAAAGCTAACGGGCGCCAC
>PIJE02001752.1:64730-66811 GCA_002895965.2 Coryphaenoides rupestris
TGGAATCTCGCCGCCCCCGCAAGGAATGTGTCACTAATTGGGACCAGGTTGGTGGGTGGGTGGAGGCTGGAGGCCGGGGGTGTCTTTTGGGCCATGTGTCGCCGCGACAACATATCGTTTCCAGGAAGTCTCGCACTCGCGCCGGGTTATTTATAGACACGGAGTTGGCGGGATGGATGGATGGATGGATGGACGGATGGACGGAGGGAGACGAGGGAGACGAGGGGAGGCGGATAGCACTTCCAGAATTGCTGTAAATCAAAGATGACTCGCTGACTCCTTCGTACACAAATGTATTCAACAGAGATCGCGAAAAACATGAGAAACTGTGGATGTGGACGGTCGTCGATTGTGTGTCGAGAGCGAATCAAAATGTATTTGTCAGCACAAAAAAGGGATTTTTGTAAAAGCATTTCTATGACTTAAATAAATGAAATGAATCGAATTCATGAAATAAATTGTTTACATTTTGAACCCGACAGTTTTATCATTTACATACTTCAACCTTTAGCCTTTTCTTCACTATCAACCTCTCTTGACTCGAGCGATTGTGGACTTATTAATCACAAATCCTCCAATCTCTTACATCGTCTTGTAAAATCAATATTCAAATGTATTCCAAATGACTCCCAGTATAACGGGTATTCTGAGGCCTGATGGGATCTTAAAGGGGTCCTCATACACCGCCAGGCGTGAGCGTGATCAGCCGTATTCAAGCCGTTTCTAAAATTGTCGACGTGACAGAAGTGAAATCCCAGTGTCCACCTCAAACTGGACCGGCCGACGTCGCCGGCAGAACCTGTGACCCGGCGGTCCGACTGTGTTTGCGGGCAGAACAACTACTTGAGGGGAGACGTCAGGGAGCCTTCATGGGCCGCGGACCAGGAAACTGCAAACTGCAGATTTTCCGGCCGGTTCACCGTCGTCATCGGAGAGATAATTCTTCCGAGGAAAAACTAATTTGCGCGCTGGGAGCTGAAAGCGTGAACAAAGTGTATTTGTACAGCAGCCAGTCCGCACGCGCCGCTGAATTTAAAACCTTTACACACTTAAGGGTTTTTTTATATGTATTTCTTTTTTTACAGTTTACTACTACTTTGGCCGGGCGTTGTGTTCGCCGTTAACAGCCAATTACACGCTTACAGGCCCGGCCTCCGGCAACACGATTGGCCGACGCAAATATGAAAATATCGGCGCTCGTCTCGTCGAATCACAAATTTTCGACGATCAATTTGGAGTCTGATTTGCGGGGACCGGGTCTCGTCGACTGCTGCCGAACCTTTTATGTGGTTTTTTTTTTACGTACGGTTAAATATTTCTTGGCAAAAATTAAAAGGGAGCGGAATTGTCTGGCGTCCTGTTCAAACATTGAGATAAGGGGCTCTGCTGACTCGCGGCCTCGCTAATCGCTTTCCATTGAGCCGCTCTTCAATTGGCTTTTGCAACGCTTTGCTTGGCACCTGCTCCCGGGAAACCCAGTGCACCCTTTTTGTCAAAGCCTCCTCACCCACCTCACCCCGGGCGGAAGTTCTGTTAAAACAGAGCTTTGACTCACAGGCGGATGAAATGTCTTTGAAAGGGAGACGGGGGGGGTGAGGATGGGGGTGAGGATGGGGGTGATGGGGGAGGCGGCGGGGGGGGTGGGTCTGTGGCAGGACTCCGGAGAGAGAACTGAGATTCTCCACGCCGAACACAGATCAGAAGGAGAGAGGGTCCACGGCTGCCTGCTCTCTCTTCTCTCTCTCTCTCTCTCTCTCTCTCTCTCTCTCTCTCTCTCTCTCTCTCTCTCTCTCTCTCTCTCTCTCTCTCTCTCTCTCTCTCTCTCTCTCTCTCTCTCTCTCTCTCTCTCTCTCTCTCTCTCCTCTCTCTCTCTCTCTCTCTCTCTCTCGCTCTCAAGGTGAACGGATAACGAAAAATGGGTGAGTCAGGTCCACTTGTGCACACTCGTCTCTCTCCCCCTCTCTCTCTCTCTCTCTCTCTCAGATGCCAGTTTGACTGAAGCAAGAGAGATTTCCCGAGAGAGAGAGACACACACACACACACACACACACACACACACACACACACACACACACACACAC
>PIJE02001752.1:70914-73414 GCA_002895965.2 Coryphaenoides rupestris
GAGAGAGAGAGCAAGACAGAGAGAAAAGAGGGAGAGAGAGAGAGAGAAAGAGGGACAGAGAGAGAGAGAGAGAAGAGAGACAGAGAGAGAGGAGAGAGAGAAAGAAAGACGATCACAATGAATGGGAAAAAGCTATTGAAGAGATAAAGAGGAGAGAGAGAGAGAGAGAGAGAGAGAGAGAGAGAGAGAGAGAGAGAGAGAGAGAGAGAGAGACAGAGAGAGGTAGTAAGTAATAATAAACAGAGAAGTCTATTCGCATTCATCCCGGTCCCTTCACATTCCAGCTTGTGACAAAAAAATGAATCAAGTGGAGTTGTTCATCATTCATCCTTATTATCATCCTGATGTATTCATGACAGCTGAGACACAACACAGAGAAACTATTAGGGGCTTTCTTGAAGTGTGTGTGTGTGTGTGTGTGTGTGTGTAGTGTGTGTGTGTGTGTGTGTGTGTGTGTGTGTGTGTGTGTGTGCGTGTGTGTGCGTGTGTGTGTATCGCTTGCCTTCTTGGCCTGCTGCAGCTGTTCCTGTTGGCCGCGGTCCACCCGAGCCCTGATTGGCTGGGAGAGCCGGGTCACCTGATCGAGGAGGAGGTCCTTCTCCATCAGCTGCTCCTCGCACCTCAGCAGACGGCGCTCCAACTGCGCGCGCGCACGCACACACACACACATCCACACACACACGCACACGGACACACCACACACGTAACGCACACAATTATTAACCCGAGGGAGAGCATGCATCCTACAACACACACACACAGGTGCACCACCACACACACACGCACACACCACCCACACACACACACACACTCGCATGGGCACACACACACACACACACACACACACACACACAATTATTAACCGAGGGAGAGCATGCATCACACACACACACACACACACACACACACAATTATTAACTGAGGGAGAGCATGCATCCACAACCACACAATACACACACATCACATGCACACACACACACACACACAGGTGCACACCCACACACACACACACACACTCGCATGGGCACACACACGACACACACACGCACACACCCACACACACTCGCATGGGCACACACACACACAGGCACACACATCGCATAATCTTTTCCATTGTTCCAAAATGACCATTTTTTCACACTAAAATCTTTAAATATACCATTTATATTTTTTTTGCAATCTTTAGTTAATCTTTCTTCTCATCGAGTCGTGAGAGTGTAATCTTGAGCGTTCACGACTCTCCGTAATCAAATGCATCTCATCATGTGATTTCCATATTGTTTCCGGTATATTAATAACTCTCGGGACTAACTTTCCCTTGTGCAACACTTTTCATGGCTATTTTGCCCTAAATGTAAATGCATACATTTACATTTAGGGCATTTAGCAGACGCTTTTATCCAAAGCGACTTAAAAAGAGTACATTTGTTGAAGGGGAGACAGCAATATATCACTGTGGTACATAAAGATAATAATAGAGCAGGTTTCAAGCATTCATAATTGCGAGGTTAATAGAACGAGGTTCATAATTGCGAGGTTGTCTGCATAATAGCTGAGATACGAGCAGACGTGACTGAGTCTGAGTGCATCACCAGCATCTAAGAACACATAATGAACCTTTGTGAGGGTTTTACATTCAACGTACGCGTTGGGCCTTCCGGACGAGCTCGTCCACCGGGGGCTCGGACCCTCTCAGCTCCTTAAGGACGACGACGGTGGTGGTGGAGGAGGAGGTGGAGGTGGGAGAGGGGGCGTCTCCACCGGCGAGATGCAGGGAGGCGTCCAGCTCCGAGGTCGCTCGCCTGGCCCTCGACAGCTGAGAGAGACCCAGAGGTCACGCACACAGTGATAAGTTTCACCTTTCATAGTCCCACAGTCATACAGACGCCGCCATCGCGGATAAACCAAATCGATAACGCCATTGTGCAATTAAATTAATATTTTCAATTCAAAATTTTCCTTCTTTACAACCACAGTGCAGCCGAATCTGCACTGGGTGAATGGACTGAAGGGACTTTTCTCTCTTTCTTTCCAGAGTTTTCTATGCCAACAAAAAGGCATCGCAGGGGGTGAAAAAAATAAGCTTATGGAGACGTTTCTCGGGTCTCGCTGCCCCCTTTGCGCCGAGGGTTTCTCTCCCGGGCGCGTCGACGGCGAGGCTGAGGAGAGAGAGATAAGAGAGAGAGAGATTGTGTGTGTGTGTGTGTGTGTGTTCACAAAGCGTTGGCATACAGGCCCCACACACCCCCCCCCCCCCCCCGGCTTCTATAGCGTCTGGCTGGCTGGCTGCTCGGACCACCGGGAGAATGGGGAATGGGGAAGGCGCGTGGTCGTGATGATGAAGAGGCTTAAACCGACCGATCTCGACGTAACGCTGACAATCTTTTACGACGCCAACGGGGAGGAAGAGTATAAGCGGCATTCGGGGCCGATGAGATGACGCGATGAAGATGAATTAAGGTCGGGTGGAGGGAGATAAAGAAAGAAAGAAAGAAAATGA
>PIJE02001752.1:83414-86234 GCA_002895965.2 Coryphaenoides rupestris
AATTCAGTTCAACCAACTCGAATCCAACCTAATCTAACCTAATCTAATCCAACCTAATCTAATCCAACCTAATACAACCCAACTCTAATCTAATCCAACTGTAATCTAATTCAACCTGATCTACTCTAATCCAACCTAATCCACTCTAATCCAACCTAATCCACTCTAATCCAACCTAATCTCATCTAATCCCAGTGTGTCTAATCCCAGCCCGTGTGGGTAACCTGGGTAACCCGGGGCGACCTACATGGTGTTGCGTCGCTGCGTGGCGGCGTGGTGGCGCCGGGTGGGGCCGAGCAGCGCNCTGCCTCCCTGCCGCTTCCGACGCCTGCCGCCGAGCCTCCCGCCTCGTCACGGCGGTTCTGCCTCTGCCTGCCCCCCATCAGCCCGCATACTCGCCACTTCCACCTGGCGGGAGCTACGGCGCGACACTCTTCTTAGTGGTTTCGCTCAGTTCAATGTAGTGCTCATTCCAATCAGATCGCGCGTTTCATTAGTGTTCCCTCGCAATCCAAATCGAGCAGTTCATTAGGTGTTCCTGCCGAATCAGATTCAACGGCAGATTCATTAGTGGTTCCTCCATAATCACAGTTCGATATGTTCTCCAATCAGATCAGCAGTTCATTTAGTGTTCCTCCCAATCATGATCACGCCAGTTTATTAGTGTTCCTGCCAATCAGATCACGCAGTTCATTATGTGTTTCCTTCCCAATCAGATCAAGCAGTTCATTAGTGTTCCTCCAATCAGATCAAGCAGTTCATTAGTGTTCCTCCAATCAGATCACGCAGTTCATTAGTGTTCCTCCAATCAGATCAGCAGTTCATTAGTGTTCCTCCAATCAGATCAAGCAGTTCATTAGTGTTCCTCCAATCAGATCAAGCAGTTCATTAGTGCCCCCCCAATTAAATCAAGTAGTTCATTAGTGTTCCTCCAATCAGATCAAGTGGTTCGTTAGTGTTCTGCCGATCAGCTCGAGCAGTTCATTAGTGTTCCCTCAATCGAATCCCTCCGATCAGATCGAGCAGTTCATTAGTGTCCTGCCATCAAATTCATCCAATCAGATCGAGCCGTTGATTAAATGCTCCTCCAATCAAATGCTTGTGGTTAAGGCTTGCTCGTGAAGTATGTCGTTGTTAATCACGGTGTAATGAATCCCCGATGTTGTTGTGGCGATAATCTTTTTGACAGATTCTCCCAACCACCGTTACTAGGACCCCCGTTACGTAGGACCACAGAAACAATCGACGTATAAGCGCGCTTATTTGGCGCAGTATGGTACACCACATAATGTGTGTGTTGGTCACACACCGCAGGGAGGTATTCGTGACGCTCAAACTCCCAAGGCCGTCCCCCGTCGGTGTGACGGCAAAACCTTGGTGGATCGTGGACATCATCAGCACACACTTTGCGAAGAGCTGCAAAAAGCAGAAGCCCCCCGGGCTGATTGCTGACAGCCTGTGGGCTATCGGCCCCAGGAATGCATTCAGATCCGAAACGAAACCGCGCAACCCGGAAAACGACAAACAGCCAAGGTTAATATACTGTGCGTGTTGCTGTGTGTGTGTTGTGGTGTGTGTGCGTGCGATTGCGTGCGTGCGTGTGTGGTGTGTGTGTGTGTTTCGCATACGTACTTTTGCGATGTCTCTGCGGAGACTTTCTTGCTCTTTGCGGCTGTGCGAGTGATTCTTCCGGGCCTCTGCCAGGGTTCTGGTGGGAGGGAGGGAGGGAGGGTGGGATAGGTGGTCGGTCACACACACATGCACGCAGGCACAGCCCACACACACACACACACACAGTCATCATTGCCAGATGCTAGCCGCTCATAGTCAAGGAGATGAAAACGGTAATCGATCTCTCCCAATTAACCGAGGCGTGCGAGGCCTCCGGTTAACAAGCCGGCGAGCTGACAGGTTCCCGTGACGCCCAAACCCCGGAGCCCGCGGGACTTAACTCCCTCCTGCTCACCGCGAGGCCTCCCCGGTCTTCAAGGAAACGTACGAGGACCGTCACAAACGACCCGATCCGAGAGGCGGGAGAAAGTCCTCCTCAGGACCAGGCGTGCCCGGATGCAGCCGAAATGGCGGAAAAAACCGTCTGAATGTATAGTGTACTATGTTCTGTCAGCTGCTTGCAGCTTTCTCTCCCAGCTCTCCGGCGTGTCTCCCGGACGGTAAGCAAACAAACTCCGTCTGGCATGACAAACGCCTGCCGTATGAGCCGAGGAGACATGATCACCTCTACCCTTCAGATCGGGGACCGACGCCGTGTCGTGGGGAACGCACATCATATACCGCCAGGACCATGTGCTATGCTTTTAGCTAAACCAACCACCACACAGACAGGCAGACACACACTGAGACAGACAGACAGACACACAGAAAGACCGACAGACAGACACACACACAGAGACAGACACACACAGACAGACAGGCACACACACACACACACAGACAGACACGCAGACAGACAGACAGACATAGAGACAGATAGACACACAGACAGACAGACAGACAGACACATAAACAGACACAGACGCACACACACACACACACACACACACACACACACACACACACAGACACAGACACAGACACACACACACACACACACACACACACAGACACACACACACAGACAGACAGACAGACAGACAGACAGACACACACACACCTGTCCTTCAGGACGGCGGCGGTGCCCAGGATCTCCGCCTCAGCGTCCAGCGCGCCGCTCCTGTCCTCCAGCCCGGCGGTCTCCCGGGAGACGGCGTCCCGCTGAGCCAGGAGATGGGACCGCTCCGCCTGCAGCAGCGCGTGGGCCTC
>PIJE02001753.1:0-39017 GCA_002895965.2 Coryphaenoides rupestris
CTCTTTTGTCTCTCTGTCTCTCTCTCTGTCTCTGTCTCTGTATCCGTTCTTGGTCTCTTTCTCTCTCTGACACATTATCTATCTCTCTCTCTCCCCCTTCTCTCTCTCTCTCTTGGACAGACTATACATCTCTCTCCCTTTAACTCTCTTGCTCTCTCTCTCTCTCTCTCTCTCTCTCTCTCTCTCTCTGATACACTATCTATATCTCTCTTTATTTCACTCTCTCTTTCTCTCTGTGACACACGATCTCTCTTTCTTCCTTTATCTCTCTTTCTCTCTCTCTGACACACTATCTATCTATGTCTTCCTTTATCTCACTCACTCTCTCTCTCTGACACACTATCTGTCTCTCTCTTCCTTTATCTCACTCACTCTCTCTCTGACACACTATCTATCTCTCTCTTCCTTTATCTCTCTCTCTCTCTCTCTCTCTCTGACACACTATCTTGCCCTTTATCTCCCTCTATCTCTCTCTGACACACTATCTCTCTCCTTTTAACTCCCTCTCTCTCTATGTAACTCCCTCTCGCTCTCTACCTCTCCATCCCTTTAACTCTCAGACACACAATCCCCATCTCGTTTTAACTCCCTCTCTCTGTGAAGCGCTCTCTCTCTCTCTCTCTCTCTCAACTCCGCCTCTCCCTCTCCCATCTTCTCCTCTCTCTCTGAAGTGTTGCTGGAAGGCTGTCATGCATGCATACTGTAAGCAGAGAGAGAGAGACAGACACATACACACACACACACACACACACACACAGTGAGAGAGAGAGAGAGAGAGAGAGAGGCACAGAGAGCGAGAGAGCACGAGAGAGAGAGAGAGAGAGAGAGAGAGAGAGAGAGAGACAGACACAGAGAGCACCTCCACTCTCACACTTCAGGGGGTCAGGGGGTCAGGGATGCAGGGACCAGGGGCCGGGGTCGGGGGGTTGCCTCTGAAACACCCGCAACCTCCTCTGTGGCTCACATCAAATGCCGTTTGCTGTTAATCTCAAACCACTATTAAATTTTAATCTCCTCCTCCAAACTCTCTCTCTACTCAAATAGCCTTGAGCGAGAATGTGTGTTGTTTTTTTTAAAAGGTAGTGTGTGTGTTTGTGTGTGTGTGTGTGTGTGTGTTATTTTCTATTTTGGTGCATATTTATCGGGCTCCAGTCGAAGGCATGGTAGAAATGTCTTCAGTCAAAATATCACATTTTGTTCAGTGTCACTGCGTAATTCACTGAAGGTGGTGACACAATGTGTGTGTGTGTGTGTGTGTGTGTGTGTGTGCATGTGTGTGTGTGTGTGTGCGTGTGTGCGTGTGTGTGTCCCAAAATCTGGCCAGCTCTCGTTTCCACATTTCATATCATAGCTGTGAGACCAAGTTGGCAAATAGTGGCGGTGTGCTCTCTCTCTCGACGCTACACTTTAAAAAAAGAAGAAGAAAAAAGCATTTAAAAATGGAAAAAGCCTATTCTTAGTCCAGCCTCCCTATACTATGCTATTACATTTTTACACAGGAACACATGCGGTGTGAACCACAGACAGACACAGAAGCCTGTGTTTGCTTTCATCGCTTTTCATCCCCTAATGTCTGATTCATGCTTAAGATACTAATTGGCCAGGAAACGCCATATGTCTCTGCTTTTGTGTATTGTAAAGCCTAATGGGCTGCGCTCACAGCTCTCCCAGATATGTAATCTCGGGGCCGCGGACCACCGTGGGTAAAGAAACCTCTCTTTATTGTACGCTTAATTAAAACAACGTATTCAGAACACTCGGAAGAGAACGGGAGGATGATACACGGAATTACATCCAATTTCAGGTTTTACAAAATCACACAACCTTTTAAAAGATTAATTTTCAAGAAAGATATGTAAATGTGCCCACAGAGAGGCACACACACGAGCACGCACAAACACACACACACACACACACACACACACACACACACACACACACACACACAAGCACACGTGCACGCACAGCGAGTTATTATGAGCTACCAAGTGCAAACGCTGCATATATTTTAATATATATACACAATGAATAGCCTTACCAGTAAATTAGTAGTACTACTAGGTGTACACGTTACATCACATAAAGGTGCACAGTTGCTGGGAACTTAAGAATACTCACAGCCTCTCTCTCATCTCTCTCTCTCTGCTGTCTCTCGCCCTCCATCTCTTCATCTCTCTCTCAGACGCAGAGATCCAGGAGGAGAGTCTGGAGGACGTGCCTGACGCAGAGGTCAAAGGTCAGCGCTTCGCCCGCGACGTGATGGACCACCTCGCCGTGAACGACTACGTGAGTACTGACTGAGGAGCAGGAGGACGGTGGGAGGGTTCTGGGTGGCGGGGGCTAGGGGTGAGCGGGTAGTGGGAGGGGGGTTTGGGGGTCGGACATTTGTCGGGTGGCGGTTTGGTTGCGCTGTCCCGCCGTTCAGGAGATTAGGTCCCTTAGGCGCGATCCAATGACACTTATAGGACGTGAATCTGCTTTCTGTGCCATATAAATCGCTGTCTGTGTTCGAGTCCGGTGATGGTTTTTGGTTGGAGCCATTGTTTCGTGAGAGAGAGGTCTGTGGGATCTGGCGGGGGTCGGCCCACTTTTGATGGCACAGCGATGCTCCGGAGTATTTTTGCTGTTTTGTTAGTAAAGAGGCTAGTTTCATTGAAGAACCGTTTTGGTATCCGCGTGTCCTTTTTTAAATTGGTCCTCTCTTGTCTGATATATCATTTGAAGGATTTTTCTTTGTATGTTAGTGCCTGGATGTTAGGAGAGTATTAGCGGTTCGGAGGTTGTAGGGAAGGAGATGAGTTTCGACTTTTGTTGCGGTTGATTGCCTCCGTGCCGTGGCCTGGACGGGGAGGTGGGGGAGGGCGGCGGTGGCGGCTTGAGCGTTTCGAGCGGTTTCGGTCCGGTCTCTTCGGGTCTCCCGAAACACTGCGCCAATGTAGCATCCAGGCTTTCCTCAAGGTCACCTTGTCAGATGCTATGGGCGTCCTTTTATAAATATATATATTCGTGTTAGTCAATTTATATTGGCGCCGTCTGCGTATTTGCAGGAGAGGCGACGGCGGTATCGGAGTGTTGATGTTCACGCCAACACACAGATGTGTTTCACCACACACACTACAATGTTTGATGTTCTTTTGGTTGTTCGGTAGTCGTGGGGTGGGCGAGTGCTGTTCTGGGCTGTGTTTGTGTGTGTGGGGGTTATTGCTTCAGGCGGAGGCTGTGGTGGAGTGCTGGCCGTTCGGTGGTATGTGTTTCTGTTATGTCTGTTGGGACGACAATAGTGCATCCATCATCACACACAGGAACTACATCACACGATTGGTACAGTATATACACACAGCTCAAAACGATCTTTGTTGTTGTGTCTCTCTTGTGCGTCATTCCGACCTATTTGAACACAAGGAGACACACACACACACACCAACAAACCCACAGTATCCACACACAAACGCGCACACACACACAGTAAAAACACACACAAACACATACACACAGTACAAAAACACAGTACATACACACACACACACACACAAACGTAAACACACACAAACACACAACACACAAATACACAAACACACACATACACACACACACACACACACACACACAAACCACACACACACACACACACACACACACACACACAACACACACACACACATAGAAAAACACACACAACACACGCACACACACACAGAGACACACACACACTCATAGTACAAACCCACAGTATCCACACACAAACGCGCGCACACACACAGTAAAAACACACACAAACACACACACAGTACAAAACACATCACATACACACACACACAAGTACACACACATAAAAACACACACAATACACACACACACACACATGACACACACACACACACAGTACAAACCCACAGTATATACACACACACACACACACATATAATTCAACACATTCATCTCACCAGCCACTAAAGTCAAATTCAGCGATAATAAGCAAAGCCTGCTCTCTCCCTCAGAACTCGGGGAAATAGCGAGAGACCCACAGAGAAATGAGACAACCTGTAATATTAACGTTTATCTGGCCGGCTGCAGGACTACACCACCCGCTCAGCTCCTCAATCACTCCCAGGTTCCTCCCCCTCTCTTCTCTCTCCTCTCTCTCTTCTCTCTCTCCTCTCTTGTCCTCTCTCTCTCTCTCTCTCCCCCCTCGCTCCCTCATATTTTTCCTCTCTTCTCCTCCTGGTGTGCAATTAAAAAGTATCAGAGGATGAAAAAGTCGGCTCGGCCGTCTGTGGAAGGAAAAAAAGAAAAAAGGGCGATATTCCACCACCTCTATCGGCGGGGTAAATACGGACGGCCGCAATCCATTCCGGCACCGCACCCAGACGGTGTTTGTGGGCCCGGTGATAGCAACAAAGGGGCCTGGGCGACCAATCAGGGGATGGGCTGGGGTGTCTGTAGCCACCAGAGACAGAGGCCGCCTTCCTCTGCCCGGAGCAGAGGGGCTGGTGGTGGTGGTGGTGGTGGTGTTGGTGTTGGTGGTGGTGATGGTTGGGTGGTGGTGTGGTGTGGTGGAGGTGGTGGTGGTGTGGTTTGGTGGTGGTGGTTGTTGTGGAGGCAGACTGCTGCTGCTCAAGCCTATATCATCACATGCAACGCATCGGCACAGATTTTCACACTGCTCACGAGCGCATGCACGTAGCATATAGTCACGACACATTACATGCTATACACTTCACCACAACACAGAACACTGTTGTCGACAACGAGAACGTGATACCCTAGCACTTTCTACAAGGACACGGACACTGACATCAACATATATTCAACACTCGGACTTTTCACCCTTGTGCGTGTTGGGACAACTGCCGTTGGTTGTTTTCATCACAACTGCTACTACAGTAACGACATGCGTTGCTACGGTCACAGCTTTCACACTACACTACACCACACATCAAGTACATTTCTCTGTCGCGTCATTCACGCAAAATAGGTAGCACACACACACTACATCCAAGACGCTGTGGTGCATCATAGATCTATTGCTGACCTTGACACACAACACATATGATACGAGATTAGCACACACCCAAAACCTGTTTGCACACGAAAAGTACACACACCACTAGTTTGTTGCACAGTGTTTTTTTTTTGGTAGTTCGGCGTCCCGTGCTAACTATTTTCAGCTTAAGGGCCCTTAACCCACTTCCTCTTCCATTGCATCTATCTTATTTTCCATCACGGCTCTCAGGATGACACAGACAACACACACACACACGACACATCAAGACACTGTTGCACACCAAAAGGTACACACACACACATCACACTACACACACGCACACACACACACACACACTTGTGTGCATGTTTTCCTCGGGTTCTGAATGGCTCTTTAAAGCGGCGGTCCGCCCCCCTCAGAGAATTCTCCCCTGCTCCCCGACAGCAGAATAATGATTAGAGGCCGTGTGACAGAGGTCGCCAGATATATGGAGATGACCTTTCGCCAGGGCAGCCACATCGGAGAGCCAGGTGTGTTTCAGAGGGAGCCCTGGAAACCCTCCGCCTGCATAACTATCATCTGGCTGAGCCCCAGCCCCCCGCCACGCCGTGCGATGTCCTTGACCCACATAGCAAGGAGAGGGGAGCTCGTACACATCATGGGTGTCAGTGAGAGAGACAGTTAATTAGGGAGGGATGTGGAGACAGGGAGGATACGGGCATGTATGAATGCAGCCACATACATACATTTACATTGAGGGCATTCGGCTTTTATCCAAAGCGACTCACAAAGAGTACATTTGTTGAAGGAGACAGCAATATATCGCTGTGGTAAAGATAAGAATAGAGCTGTTTCGAGCATTCATAGTTCTGAGGCTAATAGAACGAGTTTCATAATTGCTAAATTGCCAGCATAAATAAATAAATAAATTCATACATACATACATACATACACACATATGGACGAACGGACGGAAGGAAAGACGCACGCCGCTCTAACTGCGATCACGTCGGCTACACGAGTATTTTCGTTCAAACGTAATCTGTCCGTGTTTTTCCGTCCGTCAGTCGCGAATGTCCCGGCGTCATTAGAATGAATGTGAGGAGATTTAATAACGTGGCCACGCGTGCACTCCGACGCCACGGAGAGCGGTCACCGGGGTGTGAAATGACGGCCAACAAGTGTGGAAACGAGGCGGCGTTGTGCGCTCGTGCAAGCTTCGTCTCATTGAATGACTGGCGACGTTTTGTGCTCCGCGGATGGGAGAGAGTAGAAGAGGAGACGAGAGAGCACTCTCATCTCTCACTACGTGTCTTAGGGAGTCAGTGGTTTCAGGGATAGCGAGGGATTCTAGGGCCGGTGTGTGGCGTGTGGGTTCTGTCCTCTGAAACCGATCTGCAGGCCGGGCTCACGTGCGTCAATCACCCGCAACCTCCTCTGTGGCTCACATCAAATGCCGTTTGCTGTTAATCTCAAACCAATATAAAATTTTAATCTCCTCCTCCAAACTCTCTCTCTACTCAAATAGCCTTGAGCGAGAATGTGTGTTGTTTTTTTTTTAAAAGGTAGTGTGTGTGTGTGTTATTTTCTATTTGGTGCATATTTATCGGGCTCCAGTCGAAGGCATGGTAGAAATGTCTTCAGTCAAAATATCACATTTTGTTCAGTGTCACTGCGTAATTCACTGAAGGTGGTGACACAATGTGTGTGTGTGTGTGTGTGTGTGTGTGCGTGTGTGTGTGTGTGTCCCAAAATCTGGCCAGCTCTCGTTTCCACATTTCATATCATAGCTGTGAGACCAAGTTGGCAAATAGTGGCGGTGTGCTCTCTCTCTCGACGCTACACTTTAAAAAAAGAAGAAGAAAAAAGCATTTAAAAATGGAAAAAGCCTATTCTTAGTCCAGCCTCCCTATACTATGCTATTACATTTTTACACAGGAACACATGCGGTGTGAACCACAGACAGACACAGAAGCCTGTGTTTGCTTTCATCGCTTTTCATCCCCTAATGTCTGATTCATGCTTAAGATACTAATTGGCCAGGAAACGCCATATGTCTCTGCTTTTGTGTATTGTAAAGCCTAATGGGCTGCGCTCACAGCTCTCCCAGATATGTAATCTCGGGGCCGCGGACCACCGTGGGTAAAGAAACCTCTCTTTATTGTACGCTTAATTAAAACAACGTATTCAGAACACTCGGAAGAGAACGGAGGATGATACACGGAATTACATCCAATTTCAGGTTTTACAAATCACACAACCTTTTAAAAGATTAATTTTCAAGAAAGATATGTAAATGTGCCCACAGAGAGGCACACACACGAGCACGCACAAACACACACACACACACACACACACACACACACACACACACACACACACAAGCACACGCGCACGCACAGCGAGTTATTATGAGCTACCAAGTGCAGACGCTGCATATATTTTAATATATATACACAATGAATAGCCTTACCAGTAAATTAGTAGTACTACTAGGTGTACACGTTACATCACATAAAGGTGCACAGTTGCTGGGAACTTAAGGATTACCAAAGACCTCCTCCGTCTCATATACAGCTTGTATACAGTATGCATGATCAGTAGAAGAATCAACAAATACAGTCTCCTGTAGATGCTATGGTTGAGATTATAATTTGTATTGTCTCCAGGGTGCCTGGAGCTAAGCTGCTGTGATCAGTAATCAAGACCCTGTAGTCTGCAGTGACAGCCAGCGGGTCACCAACACACTAGGACCGCCTCGATCTGCAAACACTAGGGCTGGGTATCGTTTCAAATTTTTCGATACCGGTACCGGTACCTGAGTTTCGATACCGGTGCCAAAACGATACCTTTTTCGATACCTATGTGTAAATAAAAGCACATTTCATAATGCAATCGCCGGAACATGTTTTTACTGTAATACAAGTCTTTTTACATTAGTTTTTCCAAATAGAAAGAGTCCAAGTGTCATTCATTTCAAGTATGAAATATTTATTGCTCCTTTTTCACTTAGACAATTTGTAAACTAGGCCGTGTTTCCCATACATTGATTTATTTGTGGCGGCCCACAACAGAATGAAAACTGAGCTTTAATGATCCCACCCCCCTCTAAGTTCACCAGATTATGTCTTATAGTTTTAACTTGAAAATGTCTAACATTTTCACACACAGAGAAAGAAGCTCTCAAATTGCACCAGATTGATGCATTTTAAGTTTCAAATGTCAAAATGTTTTACTTACTCTATCCATGTTGAGGAAGCAGTCTGTTCCCCGTTATCGTTACCGCTAGTAGTAACGTCAGTAGTCAGTGTTTGCAGTCAAACACAGTGCAGCTCTCTTGACAAAATTAGATTAAATGCTTCATTAAATTACAAATATTACATTTTGCACGTCACTACTTTTTATAAAATGTAACCAGACCTTGGACTGTGGTTTGGACATTTTTCCACTCTCCGCAAATGCGGACATCCACATGGCTCAGTGTTTACATGCGTAGTGACGTAGTAACGTAGTGACGTAGTTACGCAGAGACGCAATTAATGGAGCCCCCCCCCCTTCAGAACCGCGAATTAACGGAGCCCCCCGATCAGAACCGCGAATTAACGGAGCCCCCCCCCCCATCAGAACCGCGAATTAATGGAGCCCGTCCCCCCCATCAGAACCGCGAATTAACGGAGCCCCCTCCCCCCCCTCTCCCCCAGAGACGCTGACTCGGAGCCCGACGCGCGCCTCACGGGAGCGTAATTGCGCATCCTTGGCGCAATATCTGTGATGTCCACCAATGTCCAAAACAACAACACGTCCTTGACCACCTAAACCAGCAGTCACGTTAGATTTTAGAACAAATATAGTGATTGGATGAGAGACGAGGAAGAAAAAAAAAAGTTTGGTACCGAAGTTTGGCACCGAATGTTCTGACCTCTGCCGGTGCTCGGTAGTACCGCAGTGATTCGGTCGGTACCAAAAAAGTACCGAATTTCGATACCCAGCCCTAGCAAACACACACACACACACACAGTCACGGATTTCATTTGTCTTCCTATTTGTTGTCGAGGTTTCACCATCACTTCTACCACCACAGTAGATGGCACATACACAACCCATTATTAGTTAGTTACTAGTACTACCATAATACTATTACGACTACTACTACTACTAGTACTATGACTACTACACTATTACTACTACTACTATTACGACTACTACTATTACGACTACAACTACTACTACTACTACTACTAAGTAACCCCACTACGACTATGATTACTAAGAGATCGAGTAATAAATACAATCACAAAACATGACCACACAATGTCAGAATCCAATCCAACCATTCAAGCGTCAACAACAACAACAACAACAACAAGGACAACAAGCGTGTGTGTGACCTTGGCGCGTCCTTCTGCTTTGCTCGCGTGAGAACGTCGCGCCGAGACTCCTCCCACTCCGCGGCCCAGAGCGAGGCCTAGCAAAGGGCCGGTCCCCTGGCGGTCATCACATAAAGGACACGGGGGTTAAAGTCGAGCGCTAATGGCTGCTAGCTTATCCCGTGCCGCGGGCTTTGTAAAAGTGGGCTCGGAGCATGTGAGCAGCGGGCCAGAAAGCGGAGGTGCAAAACAATGGAAAAAAATATGGCGGAATAAAACTGCAAGCCGCTGATAAGGGCGCACACGGTGTCTGCAGGGGGGAAAGCAGGTGATGAACAGGAATTGTGCGCCAGGATTTTTCCTCCCTCCGTTTTCAATTTGTTCTCTCTCTCTCTCTCTCACTGTCTCTGTCTCTCTCTCTCTCCCTCCTCCCTCTCCTGACAACGTCTTGGATTAATGCCAGAGCGTTATTCCAGTCTCACCGGCGTGAGACAAAATCGGACAAATAATAATGCCTGATTCACCGCACCGCACGGCAGCGACAATCGATGCCTCCGGCGATATTAAGAAACCCACTTAAATATGGATGACTTCTTGTCAACTCCGGAACATCCCTCCAGCACAACAACAGTGACGGACGGAAAAACAATTCTCAAAGAAAAACGGATGGCACACATTGCGTGCATAAAAACGTGTGAATGTGAACAAAGAATCGCAATCTCCCGGATTTTGAACGCGCACGCTCACTCACTCTCCCTGACGAAGGGCCGAGCGCGCCGAAGAGGAACGTCTATCACGCTACTCGCTCTCTAATGTAAGGGTGTCGTCTGAATATGATGCAAATGTGGTTTACCTGCGAGCATAACACAGTGAAATACGGAAAAGAGAGCGGAAAAGAGAAAGTGAAAGCCATAATACTGATGCAACAACAGACACCAGTAAATGGCAGGGGAGGTCCCTGTGTGTCTGGCATTATGAGGCGACCACGGTTACCAGTCAGCCTCCAATGCTTAATAATAATAACAATAATAATAATAATAATAATAATAATAATAACAGAGGAGCTGTATCTGTATGATTATAATGTAGCTCGCGTCAGCAGCGGTAAGGAAAGCCCTTCTGACACCGTCTGGTGACTACGGGAGCGTAATAGTTATGATGTATTGCCGCTTGTCAACGGGGGCAGTGCAGCCGCAGCTCCACGCGGCGTTCATAAGACGGTGACCTTTACCACCTTGCCCACGGGCGAGATATTGGAGTCGTTCCTCAACCCGCGAAGTTAAAGACATCTCCGCGACATGCCGCGTCCTCCTCGTCGCATTCTTCATTTACTTTTTCTTTCTTCCTTCCGCGGAGCAGGCTCACAGGGCTTCAACGGTTAAGCGGTCCAATTACCGCGGCAACGGCGATCTCGCTAACTGCCGTGTTGCGGTGCCACCGTGACCGCCGCCGCCACCCCACCGCCGCCGCCGCCACCCCACCGCCGCCCGTAGTAGCACCGCTGAACAGTCCGCCGCCACCCCACCGCCGCCGCCGCCACCCCACCGCCGCCCGTAGTAGCACCGCTGAACACACTTGTCTGCCAAGTGCCCATTAGTTTAGCGCACTCTGGTCCCACACTCGAGAAAAAAAAAAAAAAAAAAGCACAACATGAAAGTCGGGATAATGTGCGAGGGCTTGGCTTGGTCAATCACAAACGGCGACCGGCTGGACGCTCTCTTTCGGTCTCTGGCAGAACGTCGGCGGATTTTCGTGTTCTCTGCGGGTTCGCGACCGTGCTACTTCGTAAGCAGAACGCGTACGAGCGTTACAAAAGTTAAATATGAAGACCAGAATCGACGAGGGTGAGTAAACGCGAGAGGGGCGCGGGCCAACGTGAACGATTTCTGTCTGCCACTTTAGCCCCGGGATTATGCGTCGAGTTTAACTAATGCGCAATTAAGGCCGATAGTGGGAGAAAATCACCTTGTGAAAAACATTTGTCATGTGCGATGATTTTTTGTTCGTTGTGCTTTGATAATTAACAAGGGGATTGGAACAGTGGGGTGTGTGTGTGTGTGTGGGGGGGGGGGGCTTGTTTGCCTATGCATTTACATATACATCACGAGAATGAATATGTGGACCGTTTAGCGAGAAGCATTACCAGAGGCCTCTTCATACATCTCTATTAAACACTGATGCGAGGCTTCTATCATTAAGCCATAATAGTTTGCTCTCCAGCTTATACAACGGCAGTATCAACACATTAAATGCATTGACGGGTGCCGGGCGCCACACAAGGCCCTGTAGATTGAAGAGCGGGAACGGGGGAAAATTGGAAAACTTTATTGTGTCTGTCATATTTAATGATGTTGCCGTCGTCGTATTCAAGAGTAATAAAGCGCAATTCCAAAAGACATTTAAAAGTCAAATGATCACTGTGAATTTCAATGATCTTCGAGCGAGGCAGAGACAGAGCGAGAGAGCGAGGGCGCACGGGAGAGAGAGAGAGAGAGAGAGAGAGAGTGGGAGCAAGAGAGCAAGAAAGAGAGAGCGAGAGCGAGGGAGAGTACGAGGGCGAGCGAGAGAAGCCTTGAGGTGTGTGTGTGTGTGTGTGTGTGTGTGTGTGTGTGTGTGTGTGTGTGAGCGGAGAGGGGAAGCGAAAGTCAGGCCCACCGTGGTCAAGAGTCAGGAAGTTGCCCGAAGAGAGTGTGTAGATAAAAGAATGGCTTTAGCTCAGTACCCTCCGGGGGGGTTGAACACAGCCTGCGGTACGGCGCACCATGTGTGAGCCCACACAAGTGAGTGTGTGTGTGTGTGTGTGTGCGTGTGTGCCTGCACATGTGTGTGAGCAGAATGGAGAGAGAGGTGCACGGAGTGAGCGAGAGAGAAATCAATACAGTGTGCAGGAATATACGCGTCTCTCCACATACATGCAAATGTACCGTCCTCGTGTGTGTGAGTGTGAGTGTGTGTGAGTGTGTGTGTGCGTGTGTGCATGTGTGTGTGTGTGTGTGTGTGTGTGTGCAGCTGACCACCGGGGCGGCAGTAGCTCAGGAGGTAAGAGCAGCTGGTCTGGCAACCGGTAGGTTTCTGGTCGATCCCCGGGCTCCGCCGAGTGTCGAGGTGTCCCTGAGGAGAAACCTGTTGAATGGATGAATGTGAGGCGACTGTAAATAAATGCAATCCATTTACCGTCTTACCACTGTGCGCCGTGTGACAGGTGGGGGAGGACCCCGAGGGTGTGGCCATGGTGAAGGTGGAGGAGTCCCAGGTGTGGGTGCCCTCCGAGGAGCCCATCGCCAGCCACGCCTTCCTCCTCAACTCCAAGATCTGGGAGATGTGCCAGGAGCTTCCCATTCACTGGATCCACCCGACTCCGCTGAGGGGTGAGGGAAGGGGGGACACAACGGGGACTACGTGTGCGGTTTTCCACGCATGAATCGTTTTTCAATTGCCAAGATATAAACAGGTTGTAATTTAACGTGAAAAATTACACCGTCCCCGACTCTCACGGATGTGTGGAACAGGCTGTGGGGTGATTTGTGTTATATTTGATCTGGGATGGTTTTTCCCGGAAAAAAGGAACGAAGTGAAGTCTAAGTGTGGATAATGGCAAAAAATATATTTCTAAGTTTCATGTGCATTATATCCCCTCACGCCGTTCCCATTGGCTGTTCATAACTAACGTTTATTGATGGTTTATTTATAACTCACAGAGCTCTAACTCCTGAACTTGTGCAAGCTGCAGTTCACTTACCAGCCAAAGGGGGTCAGTAAATGAGAAGGAATTTCTGATTCTTACACAGGGGCCCTTTATTATTTATAATATTTATATACAACATCTCCACGACCCACGCTTGTATAAGGTTTGTACGTCAGAATGCATCATGGGATTTTTGTTGGCACTCGAGGGAGTTGTCGTACTGTCAAATCTGAATTCAACGTAAGTATACCGTAACCCAGGCTAATGAACGCTGTGTTGCTACGTCTCGCATGAGAAACGCTGTGGCCGTTTCAAACACATTACTGTCTCCCCCTCATGTTAATCTAATTGACATGATTAATTACGGAACAATGACCAAATAAACATTATTCGCGACATAACAACTAACATTCCAATGCTCTTATGCTCCCAAAATGGCGGCGTGGTCATTGGGACGTGACGTTACGATGTCCAAGCTCGATACCCCCTCACCATAGCTGGGACTGGAAGAGAGTTCTTTCGAGCAAATCATTTCCTCTCAAAGATTGAATTCTTTTATTTTCACAACGTGCACTGAAGGGAGGATTCAAGATAAATATATTTACCTATTCTCTAAGTATCGCAGCCGCGGCATCATTGTTTGAGGGGTGCGTGAAAAAAGTAAAATTAATCCTGCTGGATATTCTCTACTGAATGTTTGTAATTAACATGAAGCCGGTGAGACAACACAGAGTACAAGCCCAAACACCACCTGATAGCCTCATCCTCTTAAACAATGAGATTACTGTTGCAACACAGTACGTGTGAATCAAACACACCCCCCCCCCCCCCCCCCCCACACACACACACACACACACACACACACATACACACACACACACACACTCACTCCTCTCTCTCTCTCACTCTCTCTCTCTCCTCCTCATCTCTTTCTCTCTCTCAGACGCAGAGATCCAGGAGGAGAGTCTGGAGGACGTGCCTGACGCAGAGGTCAAAGGTCAGCGCTTCGCCCGCGACGTGATGGACCACCTCGCCGTGAACGACTACGTGAGTACTGACTGAGGAGCAGGAGGAAGGGGGGGGGGGGGGGGGTGGGGGGGGGGCGGGGGAGGGGGGGGGTTGTGGGGGGGGGGGGGGGGGGGGGGGGGCCGATGCGACATGGCGGTGGGCGCCCACCAGGAGATTAGGCGATCCAATGAGCACTTAAGACTACTTCTGCATATAAATCGCTCACTAAACCGATGTTAAAATGGACGCGGAGCGCCCACAGGGCACAGCGATTGCTCTATATTTCTGTTTTAGTAAGGCTAGTTCATTGAAGACTCCCTTAATGTCCCGCTGTTAATTGAGAGGAATCGAGCTACTGGAGGAGGAGGAGAAGGAGGAGGAGGAGAAGGACTGCGGTGTTCCTCCTCCTCACACCGTCGATGACTTCGCGTCTCCGCTCTCCTCCAGAACACCGCCACTGTACACCAAAGGCTTCCTCAAGGTCACTCAATGCTAGCCTTTTATATATTATATATTCGTTTAGCAAATAATGCCGTCGCTATTTGCATAGAGCAGACCCAACACACACACACACACACACACAGGACACACACACACACACAGGACACACACACAGTAAAAACACACTCAAACACACACACACACACACACACAGGAGACACACACACACACACACTCATAGTACAAACCCACAGTATACACACACACACACATAACACACACACAGAAACAACACACAAGCTTCGTCTCATTGAATGACTGGCGACGTTTTGTGCTCCGCGGACTCATTTAGCTGGCACGCCGAACAATTAGCGCCGTTGCTCGGTGTGTGTCGTGCATACACACGTGTGTTTGTTTGACTCTGTGCACGTGTGTGTGTCCGTGTGTGTGTGTGTGTGTGTGTGTGTGTAATGACGAAATCTGATGAAGCTTGGGAGTTATAACTTTTGCTCTTCATTAATGCTGCTTGTTTGTTAGTGGCAGATAGAGATTTCCCAAGGTGCTGCGAACACGAACACCGCAGCGTCACACACACACACACATGCATACGCACACACACATGCATACACACACACACACACACACACGGAAACACTGAACCTAAAATGATTAATACGTGCTCGCCGTTTTAAAAGAACAGCTTTGATTAATTGTCTTTCAGGTACAATGCTACCTGTTTGTTTTGATCGACGATGAATATCATTTGAATAAAATCATTCCCTCATTTTCCGAGCCGGAGATTAAGATTTTGCCACTTGGCTGCGAGACGAACACACAATTACCGCTGATCTATTGACTGATTCTTACTCGCTTCTCAATCTGTGAAAAACACATACAATCGCTGATCTATTCCACAGATCTGTTTGCTCCGAGAAGCCTCGCTGTCACCACGGAGCGGTTTGACCCTTGACCCAAACTATAAATCATGACTTTTATTACCAGTACGTCTGAACGATAAATCAAACACACCTTCAATATCCGTCCTTTCTGTGCTTTCGGTGCTACTGGAGGCTCATTGTTATATTCGTGAGCCGCACTGATTCTGAAATGATTGTTGCAATGCACCTATATATACTGTATATATATATATATATATATATATATATATCTCAATATATATAATACAAGCATTGTGGACATGCTGTTGTTGTATCATGAATGATGCCAGCTTGTTGAGCATGCAGGGGTCTGTCTGTCTGTGGAGCCTATTTCCCCGGCTCCCAGACAGACAGACAGACAGACAGACAGACAGACAGTCTTTTTTTTTTTTTATTAACAAGACAGACTGCAGACTCGGGATCGTCTCCGAGGATTCATTTATACTCCAGAAGATTGAAATGTGGTCGAATGCGCACTGAGGGCACTCACAGCCTCAACTAGCGGGGGGCGAGCTAAGTGGCACTTGTACCCCCGGCCTCCGCCACAACCCTCCCAGTTTGGAGTTCTCTTGATCAAAGGCCTGGCAGACGGTACAGGACGACACGAACGAGAACGAGAACGAGAAAGAAAGAAGTGGGAAGGGAAAAAAGCCCCCCCCCCCCCAAAAAAAAACAAGGGCCATTAATTCTAGCCAATTTACCTTTCATTTGGGTTTCATCTGCCCCCCTCCCTCCCTCCCTCCCTCTATAAATTCAGAGGCAAACCGGCGAGAGCAAATGAAAGAATCCTTGTTAGGCGATCATTACCCTGCTAATTGCTTTAGGAATGTGCCATCCACTTAGAGTCAAGGTCAGGGGGAAGGCAGAGAGAGGGAGAGAGAGAGAGAGAGAGAGAGAGAAGAGAGAGAGGGGAGAGAGGGGGAGAGGGAGAGAGAGGGGAGAGAGAGGGATTATAGAGGGAGAGAGGGGGGGGGTAGGGGGCGAGAGCGAGTGAGGCCAGCAGTACCGCGCTCGGCTGGGGGAGCGAGAGGTTTCGAGTCGATGGATAAAGAGACAGGTGAATTATGTCTGGGTAGAACCCGCGCGCGCGCAAGCCGTCCGGAGTGCTTCCCCTTAGTTTGATTAGAAGGAACGCCGCGGCCCTGCTGGCCACGGTAGGAGGGGGGGGGGGGGGGGGGGGGGGGGGGGGGGGGGCGGGAGGCGTGCGGAGAGCGGAGATGGAGCACCTCCCGGCGCGAGTTTGTAGCGATAGCTCCGGCAAGGAGCCGAGCGGTGAAAAGGTCAAGGGTATTATATCATGTTTTTGGGTTTGTTTTTTTCCTATGCTCCCCCTGCCCCTTAAATCAAGGCGACCCACTTTCACAGGTATCTTGATCTCTTTTGTCACCCGTCGTCTAGTGCTGCGCGGCCCCCGCTAAACAGCCAGCCCCGGCCAAAAAAATAAATAAAAATACATCACGCTTTGGATGAGGTTTTGATCTTTTCGCGTTCCGTTTAGCTTTTCCTTAAATACCCCTGACCTGCAGTCGCACCGCAGCGGGTCCATCGCTTCCCACAAGGCTCATCACTCCTGTCTCTATGTGACGTATAGACTACATTACCCAGTGCACAATGCAGTCCTCTGTCCCTCTGCGATGTATAGACTACATTGCCCAGTGCACAATGCAGTTCTCTGTCCCCGCCTTTACAATCCAGTCCTCTGTCCCCCTGCCTTTACAATCCAGTCCTCTGTGATGTAGACTACATTATCCAGTGCACAATCCAATCCACTGTCTCTCTGTGATGTAGACTACATTACCCAGTGCACAATCCAGTCCTCTGTCCCCCTGCCTTTACAATCCAGTCCTTTGTCTCTCTGTGATGTAGACTACATTACCCAGTGCACAATCCATTCCTCTGTCTCTCTGTGATGTAGACTACATTACCCAGTGCACAATCCAGTTCTCTGTCCCCGCCTTTAAAATCCAGTCCTCTGTCTCTCTGTGCTGTAGACTACATTACCCAGTGCTCAATCCAGTCCTCTGTCTCTCTGTAACGTAGACTACATTACCCAGTGCACAATCCAGTCCTCTGTCTATCTGTGACGTAGACTACATTATCCAGTGCACAATCCATTCCTCTGTATATCTGTGACGTATAGACTACATTATCCAGTGCACAATCCAATCCTCTGTCTATCTGTGACGTAGACTACATTATCCAGTTATCCTCTGTCGCTCTGTAGTGTGAGACAGAGGGACCGGATTGTGTGCAGGGTAATGTAGTCTGCATCACAGAGGAGACAGACTGAGGACTGGAGATCGTGTGCAGGGTAATGTCTACACTGATCCAGTCCGGTTTCTCTCTGCCTGTGTGCTTTTGCAGCGGGAAGTCGGCGTGGAGCTGGACAACCGTCTGGACGACAACGGCTACTGCTGCCAGTACTGTCGCAGCGGCTACCGCTACTGCCGCCGCTACCACGAGCCCCTGGGAGGGTTCAACCCCTGGCCATACTACTACCAGGGGGGGCGGGTCATCTGCCAGATCGTCATGCCCTGCAACTGGTGGATCGCGCGCATGCTGGGAAGGGTCTGAGAAAGACCGGTGGTGGTGGTGGTGGAGATTTTTTTGTTTATGTCATTGTTGTGGTTGTTGTTGTTCCCCATCCATCAATAGCGCAGACGTCTGGTGCTAGCTGAGAAACCCCCCGTTGCGCACTATTATTCAAATCATTTATTGAAATCAAAGCGTCTGCTAGCCATAGTGTAGTCCAGCTGTGTGTGTGTGTGTGTGTGTGTGTGTGTGTGTGTGTGTGGTCGCGTGAACTATTTCTTTCCGCCGTCTCGCGTTGTTTGCGTGGAGACCGACGACGTTGTCCCTTTCTGCATGCGGTAAGCGCCTTGTATTCGTGTCACTCTCTCGACATTCATATGACCTTCATCGGTGCGTGTCAAACAAAGACAGAAGCAGAATTAGTGTCGGAAGAAGAATCAGTGTCGTTCCGTGCTAGGTTAAACAAATGCCACACAATGTATATAACGCGACGCATTGTGGCTGGTTCTATATTTAGCACAGACTTTTTCTTCTTTTTGTTTTTTATATATGTAACATAACATATCGAAACTTACTGTATATTTAAGTTAAGATATTCAATCTTTTGTTAGACAAAACAAAGGTAGAATTTGAAGACATACCGTACCTTTGACGTTGGTGCCATCCAGTTTCTATTGTAACTATGCTAATTAAAATATTATCTTTGAAATAATAAGATACTAATCTCTCGTGTTATTGTGTGATATGTTTGAATCAGTGTGTGGCTATATGACTTCATGTGATAAGAATAAGGTGATGCAATATGACATCCTACAATCTGATACGAACGGATAAGATATGCTACATCTGTAACATGATATGATTACAAAAATTGAATACATATATGTATATATTGATGAATATCCCCTGAACTCTTCCTCAATCTTCCATTGCTGCCGGTCTCACAAGACACACATTAGGCTAATTGGAGATTCAGAATTGCCTAATGGTATGTGAACGGTACATGTGTTCAAGATCCACTCGATTACATGGAGGGCAGGGCAGGCAGGCAGACAAAAGGCAGGGTGTCACGAAACGTGGGGAGTGGTTCCGTGTCTGGGGCCCCGGTGACCCTGCAGGGGACGGCGGCGATGATAAACAGAGCCAATACAGATGCGACGGGGGACCCGTAAACCCGCTGGTATTTAGGATTTGTCGCGCACACATTACACACAGCTCTCTCTCCTCTCCAAGTGGTTCATTAAAACAGCTCCCCTGTAAATAATGTGTTTTCCTCGCAGGGTCAAACTGGCGTTTTTCCAGGTACAGCGGTAACAGTATGGTTTGGGGACGACCCAAATACGCTACAGCTAGTATGACTGAAGGATAGAGAGAGAGAGAGAGAGAGAGAGAGAGAGAGAGAGAGAGAGAGAGAGGAGAGAGGAGAGAGAGAGAGAGAGAGAGAGAGAGAGAGAGAGAGAGAGAGAGAAAGAGAAGGCACCATATGGTGTTTTCCGGATGTGAATATTAAAAGAAAGATATGCACGCCATCAATGTGCCCGGGTTTTAATTAATACACCGGCAGGTAGGTATATATCTTGAACGATTATTCAGTAATTCATGATTTCAGGAGTGTAGAGATGCAGTTGGTTACTTACTGTAAAAAACCCCCACTGAAATTGATATATAAAAGTTACGAATATCATATCAAGTCCCATTCCCCAAGCCAATATATAACGGCATTGAGTACTTTTCAACCAACCTTGACTTCATGGCATGCCTTGCAGCTTGAACTCTTTTAATGGTAGCGTTTCAATCGCCTCATAAGTGACATATATTAACATCTCAATGACTCACAACTCAAGGTCTTCAAAAAGGGAGCGCCGAACGGTCAATAGTATCGTCTGACGGCGAGGCGGTTCATACGGGAAATAATAGAGAATACATATTTACGACGGGTACACATTAATGTTGATATGCTGATAAATAGAGTTTGCACCGCAACCGGCGTTGCGTTTTTTAAATCAATAGTGTCATAGCCCAAAGCAAACATGTCAAGTAAAAAAATAGCGGGCAAGAGTTAACAAATGCAATAATTGTAGACATACTTCAAATGAACTGACACGGGTGCTGCCAAGACCCGGAGGCGCTCCTGAAAAGTTCATAAAACAAATGTTGATTTGTTGAACGACGTTCGTTCTCTCGCTCCGCGTTTCTCTCCCCAGTTTCCCGGCACTTCGGTGCGGTTGTATTAAACTGCCGTATAGTGCCGTATGCCATTTGCTAAAAACTGCTATAGTGTGTGTGTGTGTGTCATGATTATTAAACTGCTGTGGTGTGTACTGTGTTCACCTGCTGTAGTTTGGATTGCGGTTGATAACCTGGTGTCATTTGGACAGCGTTTGCCGGATGTAGACTGCATGTGTAACACTGATGGTGTTACACACATGTGGTGGGGGTTTTGTGGTTAAACATAAAAAATGGTCAACAAACTACTCCATAAAATGCTGGTTGCAATGGTAAATGGATTGCATTAATAAAGCACTTTACAGTATTGCCTCACATTCAACATACACTGAGTGTGTGTGTGTGTGCGTGTCCCGTGTGCGTGCGTGTGTGTGCGTGTCCCGTGTGCGTGTGTGTGTGTGTGTGCATTGGGCGTGTCACATCTGCACATTTAATAGTGCTCACTTGCCGTGGTGGATTCAAACATTAAATGATCAAATTAAAATAAAACAGAGACTTCATGCATTGAATCATCTCCTTCGAGAAAAAAAAAGGGCATTATCAAATGGCGGCGGGGTTACAGATCCTCGTGCCATTACCTCGCAGGAGAACCGGGGGGAGCTATTCCGGGTGGTTCTCCCTCACTCACAGAGGCTGGGAGAGAGATATCACAGCTAGCTTACAAAGCGCTTGTCTCGCCTGCTGAGACAAAAGAGAGCGGTAAAAACTGGCGGGGAAAAAAAAAAGTCGAACTCCGGTGTGCAACTCCGCTTCAATTAAACGAAGGAGTTTAGGGAGGCAGAGATCTCCAAAAGTCAAGGAAAGGCTTGCATAGCACCCCCTCACCCCCCACATTGAGTCATAGACGTTTTCCCCCCACTCCAACCTTTGGATTATAATACAATATCTCTGTTGAAAGATAGATAGATAGATAGAGAGATATACAGAGAGAGAGAGAGACAGATAGAGAGAGAGAGAGCAGATACAGAGAGAGAGAGAGAGAGAGAGAGAGAGAGAGAGATCTAGATACATAGATATAGAGAGAGAGAGAGAGATCTAGATACATAGATAGAGAGAGAGAGAGAGATCTAGATACATAGATAAGAGAGAGAGAGAGATCTAGATACATAGATATAGAGAGAGAGAGATCTAGATACATAGATAAGAGAGAGAGAGAGAGTCTAGATACATAGAGAGAGAGAGAGAGAGAGATCTAGATAAGAGATAGAGAGAGAGAGAGAGAGATCAGATACATAGATATAGAGAGAGAGAGAGAGAGAGAGACAGATAATAGATATATAGAGAGAGAGAGAGAGAGAAGAGAGAGAGAGAGAGAGAGAGAGAGAGAGAGAGAGAGAAGAGAGAGAGAGAGAGAGAGAAGAGAGAGAGAGAGAGAGAGAGTAAAGAGAGAGAGATCTAGATAATAGATATAGAGAGGGAGAGAGAGAGAGATAAGAGAGAGAGAGAGAGAGAGAGAGAGAGAGAGAGAGAGATTAGATAGATAGATAGAGATCTAGATAAGATCAGAGAGAGAGATGCACTCAAGACGGTTTGGTTGGTCACGTAAAAGGAACACACTGAAGGAGCATGGATGCCAGCCTCTCACACACGGCTCCTCACACGAAGCATTAGAACAAATGAGTTTGTCCTTATTTCAAATCCCTCCCTTTAATGTTTTATTCACGATGAAAAACAGTGACCGTGACGGGGAGAGATGAAGGGAATACGTAATGTCCACCATGTATTCTGCTGGTGGGGAATATCATATCCTATGGCACATTCCCAAGTGAATAATGTCTGTTTGTTGCTGCATCAGCTGTGGACGAAATGTTACCTCTAGCTGGTTTATTTGGTGTGGGGTTTTTTTTCCAACTATTATTTAGCCATCCGTTTAGGGGGTTCCTTTTGCAGTCTGGGGCGGGCAGAATGTAAACTAATGTATGATTAAATCACACACTTTAAACTAATTATTATTTTCAGGAACAGGTTCTCTCTCTCCCTACTGGGGTTGGGCCCCTGCTTTAGACGCGGCTCACCAGTGCCATCTTGTGGACGGTCCGTGACGTTGAACGCCGCCTCCCCATGAAGGCAACCACGCAACCTAACCAACCAAAGCAACACCCATGGGGGTTACATTACAAACCATGTGGCTCAAACTATGAAACGAACATTAACTCATCGTTCCACGGCGACAACAAAAAAACAACATCCCGGATAAAAGAAGGGTTTTCGTTTGACCGTTGATTAGTCCTCTCAAACAAACTGCAAAGTAATTCCTCTGTCATGTCCCACCAGGCGCTGTGCTGTGTTGTGTTGGCCCGGCGGTGAAATCATCTCTCCCCGTCCCACTGTCTGCAAACGAGCTGGAGGCCTGGCGGTGATGTCAGGACCCATCTTTCAAAATGGCTCCCACCGCGACGCAGCAAACACTCGTGTGGCGTCACCGGCCTCCGGCGCCACCAACAAAACAGTCCCCCGGTAGCGCTCTCTCTCTCCTCCCCGCTCTCTCTCTCCAGGGTATTTATCTTATTTACCTGAAAAGAATCGCACCCGGCGTGTCTTTACGGCTGTCGCCTTTCATTAAGCGCCGCGATGTTGTTATTACGATCGCCGCGTTTTTCATTCACGGAGCAGCGACGCGGGCACGTTTTTTTCCGGGGTTCCGTTTTCCTCGTTGATTTCGTGCATTCCCTTCTGTGTGTTCTCACCGTGCCCGTGGTGTGCCTCTCCGTCGGAGTGCAACGGTTTTCCCGGAGTCGGGAGCGCAGAAGCAAACTAGCGGTGATGGCTGAATCCGGAGGCCCGCATCTCTCTGTGTGGGGGAGGAGCAGAGCGGTCAGGCTGCAGGATAGCTTCTCCTCTCCCAGTGAATAAACTCCAACTGCTGCATTGCGCACGCACACACACACACACACACACACACACGCACACACACACACACACACACACACACACACACACACACACACACACACACACAGACACGCACACACACACACACACACACACACACACACACACACACACACGACGCACGCACAGCCGCACGGCACGCTGTATGCAGCGGTGGTGGTGGTGGTGGGGTGCGGAGAGGAGAGAGAGACGGAGAGAGATTGAGAGAGGAAGAGAGATAATTGAAGATAGATAAAGAGAGAGAGGGGTTAAGGCAGAGCACAGGTAGGGCAGACAAGAGATAAAAACGAGAGCGAGCAAGGGGGTAAAGAAAGAGAGATGGATAAAAGAGTGAGGGGGGGGTAGAGTCAGAGGGCAGAGATGAAGAGTGATAAAGAGAGAGTGAGGAGGGGTATAGAAAGTGATAGATAAAAAGGGTGAGGGGAGGTGGTAGAATCAGATAGAGGTGTGTGTGTGTGTGTGTGGGGGGGGTCGAGAGAGATAGAGAGTGTGTGTGTGGTACTTCTTCACTCAGTAGGCTGGAGTGCATACAGGTTCCTCTCACTGTAGGCAGGTGGCGGTGCCCGGGTTTAATATATTCAGGGGGTGGGGAGGCGACTTCAATCGGTCACCGGGCCTCTAATGGTTTTTTACGGATGCTTTCTTCTTCCTCTCCTCCTCTTCAAGCGAGCAATTTGGACTGACGGTGCTCTAACATGACACGTAACCCAACAATCTGCCCTTGGATCTTCAAAGCTAAAACCCACTCAATCAACCGAACCCTTCCTTTTTATTTTATTTTATTTTTATTTTTTTAGTGTACTTGCACTGACGGTGCTTGTGCACGTAAGTGGCGGCTTCCGGTTAAACAGACACTTGTTGTAAACTTCACTTTTGCCGTTAAAACTCATCTGGGGCACGTTCACATTGCATTAGGCTCCGAAAATATTTCTTTTTTTTTTACGAAGCAAATAATGTCTTTCTCAGCTGCCATCGTTGCAACGCTTGTGCGACACAACTGGGCGTTCAACGACACACCGCCGTTTCCGTTGAAATCATACGCGCTTTGCTATGTGTCTACCACAACGTCATTTCCGGTCTCACTGAGTTACGAGTACGACAGTTAAATAGTCTTCGAAACGAGAACATGACACAAATAACAACAACAGCAAAGACAATGAGAATCCAATATGGAGTCGATACGAAGAATTTGACGAAGCAACATCCGAAACACGTTACAGAAACGGATACCCCCCCTCCCGATCTCTCGCGGCCAAAACCGAAAGTCCCGCCCACTCACTGAAAGTCCGGTGTTCCATCGTGAGGCGGGAACGGCTGGTCAGGTCGGCCTGTCTTCCGGACGCTTCCCACGCTACTAGCAGGAAGTAGACCGCCGAGGCCGATTAAATTAAAAGATGCCGCTTTTGATTGAAAACATGTCACGTGACGTGTACCTTTCGCGACCATGTGGCTTTCATTTATTTCCATTATTGTTTGTAAAAAGTAAGCATAAAAATAAGATAATGCATTTCATTGAAGGACATGTGGTTTTTTTAATTATAACATTATAATGTTCCTTAAAAATCTAATCTATGTTCAGCATAGGGGATGGAAGGACAACAAAAAGACAAAGATGATGATGATGATGATGATGATGCTGACAAAATCACAAGAAGAGAAAAACAAGGGCAGCGGACATACTTCCAGGTTTTATAAACAGTGGTCCAAGGCACATGCGCATGACAGCCAGCGCAGGAGGAATTGTACACAGTAAGCTTCTCAAAAGCATAATTATATATGTAAAAAAAAATCAAAATAAAGCAGCTTCAATCCCACCTAAAGATGCTAATGCTCAATTTGATGGAAAAGGAGCATTCCACCCAACCCAGTGTAATAGATTGTCCTTTATGTGTGTGTGTGTGTGTGTAGGCTATACATTCAAATTGTCATCCGTGACACTTATGAGCAGACGCGGGTCACACGATGGTATCCACCCATGGTTTGCCTGTGATTACAATCAATAAGACTTTAAGCATGGACTGCTGGTCCAATCTCCAATCACACCTGGTGCGTTAGAGATTTACGGGGAAATATAGAAAGCACAGACTCAACAGAGAGGAGAGGAGAGTGGATGGGAGGAGAGGCCAGTGAGAGAAAACCACTGGCCAAAAAAGATATACTGTATGACGTGCACCATTGTGATCGTGGTACTGTTATGAGAACTGTATCGCATAACAACGGTTGAAATATCTGTGAAGCTCTGGAAAATGGCAAATGGCAAAGAAGTATGTCCGCTGAAGAAGGGGTCCAAAGCGAGTACAACGCGTGTTTACATCAGACACACCACGGAATGACGTTGAGGCATCGCCAACGGGATACTGACGCCGCGATCCGCGCAAAGCTTTTACAATATAGCCCAGCCATGCTGATTACACAGAAAGCTTTACACAATGAACAATGGCGGTCTTAAAAAATGTACAGAAATAACGAATAAACTTCCTGGTTTTAGATATTACTGTAATATTCCCGCGATATAGGTAAATAGAAAAACAAATGTGCCTTTTTATACAGAATTTAGAAAAATCGAAAAATAAATAAATTTCTTGTGGCCTTAAAATTGTATCTCAATTGTATATTATTATATTTGTCTACATATATATATCCATATATATATTTCATTTAATATAAACAGGATTTCAACCTTTTTGTCTCATTCTTTGTATTTTTCATCTTCCTCTCTTCATTGCTTTGTGTCCCCATGCAGTCTTTAGCTATTTACACACATGACAGTAGTCTATACATGGCGGACACACGAAAATGCCCTGACTTTTTCAAAAATAACAGTGTTTCTAGGGCAAGAAGAGAGGGCAATGCATACCTTACACAAAGTATGAACACAAAAGAGAGGAATGAAGTCACGTAAGTCTTTTTAAACGTTAAAAAACCGTCATCGTTTGTTTTTTTTTGAGCTGGACATTGAGCTGAGCTTCCTTTAAGGCACTCTTCAGTTAAGTACAAGTCTTTGGTGTGGCTTTTTTTTTTTTTGTCTTTTATTTCGCTGTATTATCTTTTTCTGTCTGATTGAACACCGTGACACCGCTCCGCCCGTCCCCCCGCACGCGCGCACAGGCATTACGGTGTGTTTGAGGAATAAAAAAAAGAAGGAACGAAAGAAAGAAATAAAAGCACATTTTCTCTCTCCAATGAGACTTAATTGCACCTTTTGGCTTTCATCTCCTTCTGCGTTGCGTTTGGTTGTTGTGACTCCCCTGTGTGGAGCGCACGTCTCCCGGCTCCTGCATCGACACACACCGACGTGTGCGATGTTCACGTAGGAATACAAGAACTGGCACATTTGGTGTTGAGGAACCCTAGTCTTACAAATGGCTGTTCTCCTAATGGGAAATTATATTGTGTGTGTGTGTGTGTGTGTGTGCGTGTGTCCACGGTTGTATTTATTAAAAATCCTAAAGACATCTTATAAGCTCATGAGGTCGATACTCATGTACGTAAACCAAAACAAATATCCAGACGCCCCGAAATTGATCTCAAACGTGTGATCCATCGCTCGGATGTGATTGTTTGTTTTGTCGTGTGAAAAAAATTGGTGCATTCAGATATGTGTGGTTAACCGCCTTATACAGAGGAGTCTCTCGGGTCCCTAAACCTCTGTGGGCTCGGTCTTTATCTGGATAAAGTTTACGGGGAGCTGGATGGAGATGGGCAGCTCCCAGTCCTTTCAGGCCCCGCTCCGGCTGGAGGGACATCTCCCCCCGGACCTCCAGCTCCTCCACGGGGGTCAGCCCCTCGCTGGGGCTGCTGCTCTGGGAAAAGTGTCCGTTCGCCAGGGCCTCACCGCCGCCGTCGCTCTCCGGCCGCTCGTGGCTCTGACCGCTGGCGTCGATGATCACAGTCCTGTAGTTCAGCGCCGTATCCCCTAGATCCATTTCTTGCCTGTCGAAGCCGCCCACCCCCAGGCACGGGTCGCTGTTGTTCACCAGCGCCTGGAAGTAGTTGGGGTCCAGCATCTCCTCCTTGACCTGCAGCAGGTCGCTGGACTTGAGCACCGTGGCGATCACGGTGCCGGGCTGCTGCGACACCATGGTGTGTCCGCCGGGCCCGCTGAGGGTGAGCAGGCGGGGGAGACCCGAGAGGCAGGCGGCGGTGGCGGCGGTGGAGGAGGAGGCGGCGGCGGAGTGGCTGACGGACGACGGGCAGGAGGAGGAGGTGACGGTGGCGGCCAGGCTGGTGACCAGGAGCTGTTGGGGGAGGCCCTCCTGCAGGCCGTGGCCGGGGTTCAGGGAGGCCGCCTGGATGGTGAGCATGTCCTTGGAGCCCGCGTTGGTGGGCACGGTGTGGAGGATGACCTGTGGGGAGGAGGCGTGGATGGCGTCCCCGTTGCCCATGATGCCGGTCAGGGGGAGCGACTGGAGTGACTGGAGGGAGCCGGATGAAGTGATGACCATCGGGAGGGAGGTGGGAACGTTGATGGTCCTGAGGAGAGAAGAAATGTTTTGAATAAACAGTGGATTTAACCATCACAGACACTATCACTGGTGTGATTGTTGTAGTTAATTCCATATATTATGCATTATCTGTTTCAGTTTAGATGCTAGATTCAACTGTGGCACAATTGTTATTTATACGCGTGTCCTTTGCCCGTATTATATTTATTTAAAAGTGCAATTACATATGTATTATGATTATCAGGCTCCGTTTGAAGTCCTTTGACTGCATTATCATAAAACCTAAACCGCAGAATACAAAAAGATGTTTTTCATCGCAGAGGGAAAGCAATTAGAGGGTAGACTTAATGCCATATCAAACAATATTCAAAACCACAGAAGTAGAGCACTCTCAGATTAGCTTTCGGAAATGCTTTTTAACTATTGGAACATGTTTGCCTCAAACCGTCAAGCCGTATTTTAGCATTCAGGTTAACTTAGAAAGTAGAAAACAATGGCTTCATAATAATCATCTGGAGAAGACAATTTTATAGATTCACAAAAAAAACATGTCTACGTTGTTTATTCAAAATGTATATTATAGCATAAGATGTTCCATACAAGTATTTGGACATCGCTAATCAAAGACACAAAACACACCACAACACAATCTCCAAAATGGCCGACCGCCCTGGTGGTCTTATGTGCCACACACCCCGCTAAATAACAAGCTAAACCTCCCACCTCATGGTCAGTCCCGGAGCCTGAATAGCCGACATCTGGCCGGTGTGCAGCAGGAGGGGATGGATTATCTGCTTCCCGTTCATCTCCTGGTAGAAGCTCTCGTCCGCCGGCTCCTTCTTCACCTGCTTTGCGTGCGGCAGGTGACCGTACGCCTTGCGTACGGCCCGCCCGTGGCCCCCGGGCCGCTGGTTGCCATCGGGGCCCGGCTCCTCGTCCTCGATCACCACCAGGTCCGACGGCATATCCTTGAACTGGTACACCAGCCGCTGGCCTTCCACCTTGGCCAGGATGCCTCTTTGGTAGTAGTACCTGGAGGTCGTGGGGTGGGGGGCATACATTGTTATTGTCAAAAAGTTCCTGGTTCAATCCCCCATTGTAAATGGTATATAGATTGCATTTATATAGCACTTTACAGTGTTGCCTCACATTCACCCATTCATACACCGACGGCGGTGTGTCAACCACGCAAGGTAACAACCAACACGTCAGGAGCAATTGGGGTTTTGGTGGTATCTTGCTCAGGGACACCTCGACACTTAGCTAGGAGGGGGAGCCCGGGGATCGAACCAGCAACCTTCTGGTTGACAAATAACCGCTCTTACCTCCTGAGCCACTGCCTCCTGTACTGTAAGCCTCCCTGAGATAAGATGCTGCCTGCTTGCTCCTTATTGACCTAAATGTGATGTTTTCCTGGGCTCTGTGCTATAATGACATCTGATGGATCAGGCAGGTTTGGATCGAGGATCGAGAAAGCAGCTTCTGTATTTGCGGTGTGCGCTTGTCGACGCCAGCATGCGTACCTGAGGGCTCTGCCCATGGTCTCGTAGTTCATGTCGGGCTTGTTCTTGTGTTTGCCCCACAGCTTGGACACGGCCTTGGAGTCCACCAGTTTGAAGATGCCCTTTTCCCGCTGTGTCCACTTAATGTATTTGGGACAGGTGTTTTTATCCTGCAGTAAGGCTAACAGGAACTCCCATAGGTAGATGGTGTTGCCTATCAGTTGTGCGGGAGGGAGGGGGGGGGAGAACAGAAAGGGAAAATTAGAGCACAGCATACATGCAAGTCAAATGAGCCTTTCAAAGCGGAACCTTGGAGCAGAGCTAAAGACTATAATTCATTTAGCATTCCAGAGTTTTGACTTTGCAAATGCAAAATGGCAGCCGAGCAATTACAGCCGGCACTGCACTGCTCCTCCTATCCCTATGACTGTGTAAATCAATTCACAGTGGTGTACGTGTGTGTGTGTGTGTGTGTGTGTGTGTGTGTGTGTGCCTGTATGTGCACGCACGTACTTTCATATGTATGTGTGTCTGTGTGTATGTGTGCGCGTGCTTGTGTGTGTGCGTGCGTGTGTGTGTGTGTGTGTGTGTGTGTGTGTGTGTGTGTCTCTGTGTCCAGGCGGGAAATTAATTATACCAGGTCCTGGCAGTAGATTACTCTTGTTTGCGCGACGTGTTGGCCAGAAGTGGTTAAAAACAGCAACCCTTCCAGAAACCACTGGAGTCCCGGACACCGTGACAGTGTGATGTATCTGCCTGCCGCCGAACTGAACCACCGCTCGCTCTCTCTCTCCGGTCCCCAGAACCCCAGAACCACCCCACCTCCCCCCCCGGCCCAACCCTTTCTGCATCCCACCTCCTGCAGCACAATCAAGGCATGGTGTGTGTGTGTGTGTGTGTGTGTGTGTGTGTGTGTGTGTGTGTGTGTGTGTGTGTGTGTGTGTGTGTGTGTGTGGAAGGGAAGGGGGGTGTGGGGGGGGGGAAGCCATGCCAAAGCTAAAAACTGGTGTTAGGCTGGTGAATCAGTGTGCCACAATCACTTTCTTTTAGCCGCGAAGCTGCGGGACCTGTGAGAGCAGCACCTCATCAATTAACCGAACCCCCGCTGGACTGTAAACGGAGAGCTGGGTGGGGTGGGAGGGGGTGGAGGGAGGAGAGGTTGGGGGGGGGGGGGGGGGGGTGGGGGGGGTGGAGCCATTGCTGTTTGCAGATTCCTCCACCAGAGGAGAGCAGAGGATGATTTACAACCAACGGGGCCCCCGAGAACACCTCTGTGCTTTGTGCTATTGGGTTCACAGAGAGGTGGTGGTGGTGGTGATGGTGGGTAGTGGTGATGGTGGTGGTGGTGATGGTGGTGGTGGTGGTGGTGGTGATGGTGGTGGAGGTGATGGTGGTGGTGGAGGTGGTGGTGGAGGTGGCGCTGGGCTGTACCTTTGCCTTCCTTGCTCTTCTTCCTGAGGGGCAGGTTGGGCGTGTTGATGGGTGAGCATGGACGCACCGCCCGGGGCTTGCGCACTGTGTGTGAGTGAGAGAGAGAGAGAGAGAGAGAGAGAGAGAGACAGCACCAAGGAAAAAGGTCAGTCAGTTTAATAATAAGAATAATTCCTTGAATATATTTAGCGCTTTTCAAACACAACCAAAGCTCTTTAGATGGTGTGTGAGTGTGTGTGTGTGTATCCATACACCACACAAAAACAAGACTATTTAGCAGACACCTTTACCCCAAATGTCTTACACTGAATTTGGCTACATAGCAGGTCAGAGACCTCGATAACGCAAGTCATTGAGGGTGTTGAGCTGTTTTTCAATGTTTTTCTGTTGTTTTCGCTGTTATTCTGTAGTTGTTTTGCGCTCTCCTCGTGGTCCTAGCAGGCAAGCTCAGCAGAAGGCGCCTTAAGAGATTGAAATTTATATTTTGTGTTCCACTTGGTGACACAACATGGTATATAAATTCAACAACAGTAAAATTGATACACACCACCCGGCAACATCTCAAGTAAATTTAAGAGGCAACGCAGGCGAGCGAGCAGGCAGTAAATATCTATAAAACGCCACAGGCGCTGGAGAAACTCCAAACACAGAAATAGCATTTAATTACACCTTCACACACACATCAAGACAGAAGGTAATGGAGGGAGGGGGGCGGGGGGGGCTGCCGCATTACCTTTGGTTTTCTTCTGGGGTTTGGAGACACTTTTCTGGGGAAGGTCGTCCATGGAGGAGGTGTCTCCCTCGTCCATGGAGATGTCCATGCCGCCGTTGTCCATCTGGTCGGGCCTCAGAGGGATGTACGTCAGGTCTGACTCCAGCAGAGTGCCATAGGTGTGGACTAAACACACACACACACACACACACACACACACACATACAGATAAATATGCTTCTGATTCTCTTATCTTTTGTATATTTCTGTCCTGCTCATATTACTGCTCAATATATATATATGTATATTTTCATGTGTGAAAATATGTATATTTTCAATGCATATATATATATATATATATGCATAATAGATTTATCTTCTTGTTATTTTATCTTTTTTCCCTACTTTTTACTACAGTACGCCAAGAATTTCACTGTTCAGAATGGCCCTGTGTTATTTTGTATATGTGACAATAATAAAACACTGAATTTGTCACACACACAGACACACACACAGACACACACACACACACACACACACACACACACACACACACACAAGCGATCTGCGATGTTAAACCCCATATATTACCATCCCACACCACCCCAAGTACAAACACACAAACAAACAAATGAGCTTGTGTGTCCTCCGGGAGATTATGAATGAAGGAGAACACATTCCCTGTGTTACTCACTCATACGCTTCTCATCCAGGATGTTGTTGGGAGACTCCATGTTGAGCAGAGCTGCTGCCGCCTCGCTGGTCTCTATGCTGTCCTCCGGACCCGACACGCTGGTTTCTATGTATAGAGTTAGATATGCACCTTTTAGATATGCACCTTTAGCTCCTATCAAATCCACTGAAAGCACAAACATTTTGCAGATAATTGGAGCAGGCGTGGGGGTGGGAGGTGTCAGTCAGGAGCGAACCACTAGATGGTGCTGCTGTAGCTTTGTATTTAATAAAAGAAGGGTTGTTTGTTTGCTAGTTTTGTACATTTTTCCATTTTCAAGTGTACACATCTCATTAGAGATACGGTTCGGAAGTCTAGTTCTATTCTTCATGTTTCTGGCTGCCGTTTCTTTCACGTCTGCCCCCCACAATTCAAATTCGAAGCCATTCGTTACCGTTTCGGTTTACGTTGATAGATAGACGCAGGTATTTGCTTGGATGGAAGCATATGCAAATCTCTGGCGCCATCACTGGGTTGTACCTCATACTGATTAAGACTGGGTGTGTGGTGGGGGTGGGGTTATGGTGGGGTGGGGAGGGCATTCCCCAGATCTGGTTCTACAGGTAACCACGGCGGTTGGGAGATAATAATCAAAATAATAATGATAATAAAAAAACTTCACCTGTGAGATCCACACCCCCGACAAGAATGGGCTCCTCCGCCACGTGGATCGTGGCGTCCACCATGATGCCGTTGGGCACCTCGTCCGACTCCAGGCCCGAGTACACCTGCAGGAGGTCCGCGGTGGGCACCTGCTCCACGATCACCGCGGGGAACACGGACGGGTCGTCCAGCTGAACGCAGAAAGGCACAAACAGGAGACGAGAAGACACCGGGCGGGAGGTGTTAAATGTCGTCACATGTTTGATTGCTCTGCTCCCTCTGTTTGCTCAGTGTGTGTCTGTGTGTGTGACGTGTGTGTGTGTGTGTGTGTGTGTGTGTGGTTGTCCTCTTGTTGTCTTCTTGGGTAAATATGTGTAAATATGTTTGGACAAATAGAATCAGAGTACAGCAAAAACAACACAACATACCATCAGTTTATTTGTATTATTCTGTTGTTTCCCATATTGTTTTATTGTACTGTATCGCTATGTAACCTGGCACAAGAATTTCCTTCGGGATGAATAAAGTTCTATTCTATTCTATTCGATTCTATCACAGCATACCGTACAGACAGACACCACTGTAATCGTATAACATGGTCTCTCAAAGTTACCAGTGTTGTTGTTAAAGAGAGAAAGGTTGTTTGCATTCACAAGTTAAAATCCAACATGGACACAGCCATGCATGGAATCTAATAAATACAGTTAAACATAACACCTCATAAAACACGATGGATTGATGGTGAATTGCTGGAAAGCTAACCCTAACCAAACAACCCCCAGCATGAATATAACTCCCGCATTTCCACCATGTGCTTCCTGCTAATGCAGGAAATGAGCAGGAACAAATGGCCAATAAGACGGAGCCCAGCCTTGATGCAATATCAAACATATGAAAGCCACAAGGCCCGGACAGACAGCAACACACACACACGACACACACACACCACCCCAAACACATCACGTACACGTACACGCACACAACACACACACACACGCACGTCTGGGAAACCTCTCCCATCAGGAAGGGGATGTTGAATCATTTCTGAATTTCACTGTGGACGACTGGAATGTGTGTTTTTCCTTGGTGTGCCTGATGTTCCCTAGGTTTCGGTATGACCTTTTGGCTTGACTTGGTTGAGATTGTTGTTGTCGTCCAAAGTGACTAACAAAGGGTACATTTCTTGAAAGAGACGAGCATATATATCGCTGTGGTAACATAAAGACTAGAATAGAGGCAGGTTCCAAGCATTCATAATTGGCAAGGTAATAGAACGAGTTTTCATAATTGCTAGGTTGGCCTGCATAATAGCTGGGATAGAGAGCAGAAGTGCCATTCTGAGTGTATTACCAACATCTAAGACAAACAATATGCTAACAATGCTAAGTACTATTAATAATGCCAAGACATACAACAATACTGCAATAATGTAGACTTATGTCAATCAATGTCTTTTTTTATTTTAATTAGTTTGTCTATCTGAACTGCCTGTCAGTCTGTCTGGCTGTCTCCTAGTATGTAAAAGAACATGCATGTGTACTTTTCTACCTGTAGGGTGTAGCAAATGTCACTTTCTCGTCGCAAGAACGAGAAAATGAAAGCAGCCTCGACTTCAACCTTCATTTGACCAGGCCGGGTAAGACTTTCTTCTTTCCTCCATGGCTCCACCAAAATAGCTGAAGGCCAATCGACAGTCCGGTCCAAATCTCGATAACACGTAGCGTAGATATACTGCGCTATAGTGCGATTATTTTTCACAAGGCCGTCATTCGTTTCATAAAAAAAGGGGTGCGCCACCGCCACCAAACCGCTAGCAGTTCCATAGTAGGATACTGAATGGCCCAAGCAAAGTGAAAAGAGGCACACCGAGACATCCCTGCAACTGCTCAGAAAGACATTTGCCCACAATATTATCACTGCATATTATGGGTGGTCCTATTAACACCTAACATTCTAAATGGCATCAATAAAGAAATGTTTAATGAACCTATTTAATATCCGTGCTTTATGGAAAACGGCCTGGCGAGAAATAATATCTGTTCTCAAAGAACAACAGTGCAAAATGAGGGAAATAATATAGTAACTCAAGCAGGACGATCGTTATGGATAAAAGCTTAATCTGGCTGTTCACACAGACACTATTGTTGGTTGAGACCAGGGCATTCCAGTGTGTCTGGGCCTTGGGGTGTGTGTGTGTGGGGGGGGGCAACGAGACCAGTGTTGTTGTTAAAGAGAGAAAGGTTGTTTGCATTCACAAGTTAAAATCCAACATGGACACAGCCATGCATGGAATCTAATAAATACAGTTAAACATAACACCTCATAAAACACGATGGATTGATGGTGAATTGCTGGAAAGCTAACCCTAACCAAACAACCCCCAGCATGAATATAACTCCCGCATTTCCACCATGTGCTTCCTGCTAATGCAGGAAATGAGCAGGAACAAATGGCCAATAAGACGGAGCCCAGCCTTGATGCAATATCAAACATATGAAAGCCACAAGGCCGGACAGACAGCACACACACACACACACACACGCACACACACACACACACACACACACACACACACACACACACACACACACACACACACACACACACACACACACACACACACACACACACACACACACACACACACACACACACACACACACACACACACACACGCACGTCTGGAAACCTCTCCCATCAGGAAGGGGATGTGAATCATTTCTGAATTTCACTGTGGACGACTGGAATGTGTGTTTTTCCTTGGTGTGCCTGATGTTCCCTAGGTTTCGGTATGACCTTTGGCTTGACTTGGTTGAGATGTTGTTGTCGTCCAAAGTGACTAACAAAGGGTACATTTCTTGAAAGAGACAGCAATATATCGCTGTGGTACATAAAGATAAGAATAGAGGAGGTTCCAAGCATTCATAATTGCAAGGCTAATAGAACGACTTTCATAATTGCTAGGTTGCCTGCATAATAGCTGGGATAAGAGCAGACGTGCCATTCTGAGTGCATTACCAACATCTAAGAACATACAATATGCTAAACAATGCTAAGTACTATTAATAATGCCAAGACATACAAACATACTGCAATAATGCAGACTTATGTCAATCAATGTTCTTTTTTATTTTAATTATGTTTGTCTATCTGCCTGTCAGTCTGTCTGGCTGTCTCCTAGTATTGTAAAAGAACATGCATGTGTACTTTCTACCTGTAGGTGGTAGCAAATGTCACTTTTCTCGTCGCAAGAAGGAGAAATTGAAAGCAGCCTCGACTCAACCTTCATTTTGACCAGGCCGGGTAAGACTTTCTTCTTTCCTCCATGGCTCCACTAAAATAGCTGAAGGCCAATCGACAGTCGGTTCCAATCTCGATAACAACGTAGCTGTAGATATACTGCGCTATAGTGCGATTTATTTTTTCACAAGGCCGTCATTGTTTCATAAAAAAAAGGGGGTAGGCCAACCGCCACAAAGCCCTAGCAGTCATAGTAGGATACTGAATGGCCAAGCAAAGTGAAAAGAGGCACACCGAGACATCCCTGCACTGCCTCAGAAAGACATTTGCCCACAATATTATCACTGCATATTATGGGTGGTCCTATTTAACACCTACATTCTAATGGCATCAATAAAGAAATGTTTAATGAACTATTATATATTCGTGCTTTATGGGAAACGGCCTGGCGAGAAATAATATCTGTTCCTCAAAGAACAACAGTGCAGAAATGAGGGAAATAATATAGTAACTCAAGCAGGACGATCGTTATGGATAAAGGCTTATCTGTCTGTTCACACAAGACACTATTGTTGGTTGGAGACCCAGGGGCATTCCAGGTGTCTGGGCCTTGGGGTGTGTGTGTGTGTGGGGGGGGGCAACGAGAGGTGTGTGTGTGGGGGGCGAGGGGTTATGTGGGTCCAAGGCTACACTCCCAGTTCGGCTACCCTTCGGCTAATAAATTAACCGACTTGGCGTTGTCAAATTATCACGGTCGATCTTCCACACGGCCGCGGGTGACCTTCCAGCGCTCGATAAGTGTTGAAAGTCAACAAAAGTCGACCAAAAAAAATGCACACACACACACGCCCACATACACATTTCTGGAACACTTTCGGAAAGAAAATCCACAAGGTCTGCGAAGCGAAAGACATGGTTTGCTTTGACTGCAGACGCTATCAAGACCTACCAGGCACACACACACACACACACACACACACACACACACACACACACACACACACACACACACACACACACAATGTGTTTGTCATTTATCTCTTAAGTCTCCACTATCACTATCAGATAGAGAGACAGATAGAAGTCACACTGCAACACCCCAGCCCCCCATCAGGGCGTAACGTTCACTGTCCTTGAGAGAGAGACACAGGGAGAGTGAGGGAGAGAGAGACAAAGAGACAGAGAGACAGAGAGAGAGAGAGAGAGAGAGAGAGAGAGGGGGGGGGGGGAAGAAAGAGAGAGGGAGAGAGAGTGTGTGTGTGTATGTGTGTGATCGTGCATGCTTGCTTTTGTACTCATACGTTCCCCCCCCACCTCAACCATCAACACCGCCACACACTCACACACACAAACACACGCACACACACACACACACACCAGATGTGTGTGCTGACACACTTGATCCCACAGACAGACTGCTGACCGGACAGGAGGAGTCAGAGGCCCGCTGTCTTTGTAGTTGTTTTGATGCGACGGGACAGGGTGTTTGTGCCAGGAACACACACACACACACACACACACACACACACACACACACACACACACACACACACACACACACACAAACAAGCAAACAAACAAACAAACAAACAAACAAACAAACAAACAAACAAACAAACACACACATACACACACACACACACGTTTTGAGAACTCGTAGCTCTGGCAAGCGCGTTCTCAGCGCCATGACCATTGCCGAGTACGAACCCCCAACGCTTCAGGCTGATCTATGCTTGGGCGCTCGACACCTTTGAAAAGTGTCGCTCGACAGACATGACGTTTTCCATGTATCCTTCTGCAAAAAGGTTCAGTCGTCTCCATGGTAACCAGACTACCCTCCAGCCGTTCTCCATCTTTCTGCAGATTTACATTTCATGTGTGTGTGTGTGTGTGTGTGTGTTTGTGGCGTGCAGCGGGTTTCAGCACAGGGCCCCAACTGTCCACCATGACTAGCCACGGCCACATCTTCTCCTTTGTCGCAGTGAATGGCAGCTTTCTATCGCGCGGGCCATTTGCATTTCTGAGTTCCCCATTCCGTGGCACCCAGCGGCAGCATCTGCAAGAGAGGTTCCTCTACGCCGCGTTCTCCCTTCTGCTTTTACCGCGGCCTCCTGATCCACCGCCTATATACACTGAGCGCCACACGCATCGTGTACAACGCTCGTATGTGTACATGTGCGCCATATGAGGAAGTGCATCGGCACCACTCCCCCCACTCCCTCTCCCAAAGCAGAAGTTGCATTCTGACCAAGTGACGGGGTTCTCGGGTTTAAGCAATAATCGAATTAAAACGTAATCGCATAAATCTATCTGGCGGTGAAGGGAAAGAGAGAGCGAGGGAAAGAGAGAGGGGGAGAGAGCGCGGGAGAGGAGAGAGAGAGAGAGGAGAGAGAGAGAGAGAGAGAGAGAGAGAGAGAGAGAGAGAGGAAGAGAGGAAGAGAGCCAGAACAGGTTTACAACTGTTACATCTTTTTCCTTTTTACAACTTGTACTCTGTCATTTGTATAAATGACAGCGAGAGAGACAGAGACAGAGACAGCGAGAGAGAGAGAGAGAAGAGAGAGAGAGAGAGACAGAGAACGAATGATCGTGGTCACCTGTTATGGCATAAACAATAAATTCTTCCGAAACCATAAAGCAATCCACAAACAGATATCTGGGCTCAGGGTGTCGCTGAGGCAAATGCAATCAGACTGCAGCCGGGGGTGTACTTTGACATACAGCATGTAAACAACAACTGGTTACCGTGTAGAAACCCCTCGACATGAATTGAGGCTACATTGTGCCTCCATTGGCTTCCAGTTGTCTAAGAAATACCCTTAATAATCTTCCTGCACCCATTCAGCCATGTTGACCCCTAAACACGAACTCTGTGTGTGTGCGTGAGTGTGAGTGTGTGTGTAACTAAAAGTCACACAGTGTGATAGGAACCCTTGGGTCAATAACCTATTCAACAAAACTTTTGACTTTGTCGTTGGGTTCAATCTCCCGGTCGGGACACCGGGTGAGAGGAGGAGCAGGCTTGTTTTGCCAGAACAATGGAAGACCTTTGGGTTGAATTATCCGTCACCAACAGCTTCGCAACCGGTCCAGCAGGTTAGGCCTGAACCGGCGGCGAGAAGCACTCTCTCAGTCACACAACACACAGCACATCACTCTGGATAGACACACACACACAAACACCCACACAAAACACAAAACACACACACACACACACACACACACACACAAATCATCAATAGAGCAGATCATGTACCTTGGCTGGTACTACCTCCTTC